>JAVQJS010102990.1:0-10713 GCA_036024795.1 Galaxias rostratus
TGCCTCTTTGTTCTGAGGAGCACACACACACACACACACACACACACACACACACACACACACACACACACACACACACACACTTTCCATCATTTGGCATGTCTATCTTCTAACGCACACACGTTACATACCCCTAAAAGTCAAACAACACGCAAACTCCCACATTTACTGGTACCATGGGTGCCAACCCCCGGCTCGGCCCCAGAATGTGTCTGTTCTGAGAAGCAGGTCAAGCATTTTGGAAGTGCAGCTAAGTGAGATAATTGCTACACTGTGGTTTACCCGGAGAAGGCTTTGGGCGTGCCATTAAAAACCCCCACCCCCTCTTCCTCAAAACAACCCACTACCCTTACTTTTGTCAGACCTCCCTACGCAATTCAGTTGTTTCAAATACACATTTCCCCCCAAAGAAAACGGCCTCAGATTTAGAAGGTAGTGGAGCCTGGGTGGGAGCCAACGCTCAGACGGACAGGTTGCAGAATGGCCAGGAACAGGTTTGATTAATGGCCACACAAACGAGCAAGTTGATCTCCCCTTAATGTGGATCCACGTAATGTACACTGCTATTAGGACCCCTCTGCGAGGCTGGCCTTAACCCCCCCACTTTGGGACCGACGGCTGGTACCCCCAAAGCAACAATACAAGGGGGCGCCTTTGAAGCGAGGTGCTCCGTGTAGAGGAGGGGATGAAGGAGAAGCAGGACTGTGTCTTTGAGACAGACACAGAAAGTGCATGGAGACGCTGGTGGGTGGGTTGGGCTGATGGGAGTTCAGGGTTCAAGTCCTACAGTGTTCCTCATCTAGGCCCCTTGGCTTCTGTGTCTGGACTTCTGCCCTCATTTCATCTGGTAGTCAGATAAGACTTTCAAGTATTCATTCACTTGCAAATAATTTCGTAGTCACATTCGTTGCCATGAGAATATACCGATTAGTTTGAGGGGGGTGGGGGGGTTAGTGCATTGTGTCAATTTGTGTCATCTGACCTGGATTTAAGTCCATCCATTACTCATAAATCTACCCACACAAAGAATGACCAAACATGTTATAAAAGACAATTCTAGAAATATAGAAGCAATATCTATACAAAATGGTAAGTTAGATTTGGGAGCATTGTACCAATCCAAAGAAATAAAGTGAAAATTCAAACACATTTATTTTTGCAATTACTGATTTATGCATTTATATTTATCATCATCAAGGTCATCCCCTTCTATGGAGGAAGGTTTTTGTATAAGCAAACAAAGAGGCTGCAAAAGGTAAAAAGGGCCATCATGTTGCTGCTCTTTTCACGACATGGACAAAGCCTCAGCAGCAATCCAAAGTGCACTGCCGTGTCTGCTGACCTTTAGCTTTCCTCAGAACCTGGACCGGGAAGAGGGGGAAACGCTGTTAGTGCACTATGCTGTCAATCCAATTAACTCAATGCCTCCAAGACCTATATGAGAAACACACTTGGGGGGGGGGGGTCCCTTCCCCAAAGATCTTTTGATAAAAGCACATAAAATGACGGCATGGTCACAAAAACGATCCCTGTCCAATGCCGTGACCTGTAATGAGTCAGAAATGGCTGAGGAAGGATAATGTGGAGGAGGTTTAAAGGTCTGTGCAAGATGTGAGCAGCTAACAAGACAGCAGAGGAGCTCAATTAAGAGCTTCATTAAAGGGGGGGAGGGGGGGGGGTGTTGTTGCAATGCCATAACACGATGGGGGAAATCACCCGAGGATGCGTCGTGACCCACATTTGGGGTGGAGAAATGAGGGGTTCCCCCTACTGACACCCACACAACCCCCTATGGGCAATCCACCTCTTGGTTCATTAACCCTCATAAACACCGACCCCCAACCCCAGCCCGCACTGCCAGGCCATCTAAGTCAGCAGACTTAGCAAATACCATTAGCTAGATTCCTTTGTGACCAAGTCTCATGCTGTACATAGCTTTACACTACATAACAATCTGTCTTGGGATGGGATTGTACAACAATACAGGACAAACCAGCCTTTTTTTGTTAGTGATTGAGAATCGTATTGCATCTGTGCTTGTGCTATGTGTAGACAGGACAATTGTGAGCTTGTCCATACATTGTAGGACTATAAAGTAAGCGTTGTTTGCAACAGAATTGTCTTGATTTGTTGGAACCCCATACAGACATTACAAACATTGTGAACAAAGTGACAATAGGCCCTACATCTTATGATCCAGGGTATCATCCCACCAACAGGTGTAAACGTAAAGCTGTTTACACATTCGCATAGGGCCTCTTATCCTATGTAATGTCTCATTTGACACTGCCACAGGAAAAGGCAATATATTACTGTTAAATCGTGTGTATTTCATGCGGATTAAACGGATAAATCCTGCCGACTCTACTCTGAATGGCAACATTCTTGTATTTGTCTATGCATAACATATTACCTTTCCAGGCTGCTCTCTACCCCCATTTGCTGTGACTTCGTATTATCCCGCTTCATTGAGCAGCATGCGCTTGCCCTCGGGCAGCGGTGTCCACAGCTGTGCTCGGATCGACCTGATGTCTTGCACCACACCCTCACGATCATTAAGAAGTGTGCCAACAAGCAATCCTGCCTGGACATGTTTTTTTTCTTTTTTCTTTTTTTTCTTATTTTACAAGAAACACATCTGTAAATATAAGTAAAAAAATATATAATAATGCTTTAAATGTTCATTGGTTTGATTAAATCTATTAACGATGAATTTTTTAACACTTTATCCTCAATAACACGTGGTTATCTGCTAAAACATGACCATTCATTTTATTACCTGATGTCCACTCATGCAGCTGTGAGGGCTACGTGAGCTATGTGAGATACGTGAGCTCGTTCTAATAATAGGATCCGAGCACTGGCCCAGTTGCGGCACAATTTAGAAAGTTGTGTTTAAGGCATATCAAGTGGAATAGAATGTGAAGCACAGTTTAAAATAGATGGCTAAAACACGTTTTATAACTTATACTTACTATTTCACAAAGTAACACTTTACCACAGTTAAACTTTCCGCGAGTGAGATTTATTTAAAACAAAGGAGTTGGCGCCATCAAGAGGGAACTTTCTGACTAGAGTATTAAAGTGGGTCCAGAAACGTGACGTTACCTTGCCTTGTTTACAATTGACGCCTAGATACGACTATGTGCGCCTCTACATATATTTTAGAAACATGCAATAGCATATTAGATAAATAGATTGAGCTGAAGCAGCAAATCTAATTAAGATGCAAACATACACTTACATGCAAGACTTGGGAGAAGACTCGTGCTTGTAAATACAATCACCAATACCCTTGTCACGTGATACACAGTCTGGCATCTTATTACAGAGTATTCAGCCAGTGTCGATGAGTGTGATACCCAGCTGTGCAAAATATAAGATGAATAAACTCGAAAGTTCAAGTTCTGTAATTTGTAACATATGCGGAATTGCTTACATTTTACCAGGTTAATTTTTATGTTAATTACAGACTTATGTTATACAGCTTGTGAATTTTTACTTTGTTTATATAAGAAAGAATTCAGCGAGTCAATATTCACAAGGCATTAGCTAGCAATAGGACATGCTAGCTAACGCAATGTGAAATCAACACCTTTACCTTGTGAGTGAAGGTACCACATTGCGTCACTAGGCAAAGATGACAACCTATGTAGCTAGTTAGTGAACCTTAGTCAGCATCCACTATCTTGATAATTTATCTTAATTCATGTTTGCGCAGTACTTTTTTACCATGTTGTTTTTCAGAGGATGAGATTGTTGGCAACCTTCCCCACGTCTTGCTGTGCAGCCATATCTTCTGCACGGCTTGTTTGCGTTCCCTTGAGTTCAGCAATGTTATTCTGTGTCCAGAGTGCAAGGTAATGCATTCCAAAGTAACTTTTCACTAACACTTTTTTTGTGTTGCCAAATGAATGTAGCGTATATATTCTAATACAGCTCTATTGTTTGAGGACCTGCGGTCATCAGGTGATGGTGTTATTTACTAAGGTGAAAATTCAATATATATCAACATAATGCTGTTTTTGCAGGTGGAGTCCTACCTTCCTGATGGTGGGGTTGACGAACTTCAAGTGGACAGCAGAATAATTGGCCTTATATACACTGCCAAAATAAACAACATGAAAAGGTGCTGTCAATTTATTTCGGATTATTCCAATGACATCTACTTGCTTTCCAGATTCAGTGTTTTTTTTTTAAAATACATATATTTTGTCATGTACTTTAATTTATTTGTTCAGCAGCTGAAGTCTTGTTTTTGCCTCCTAAACTTCAGTTATCGAGGGGACATAGGACTGAAACATATTAGGCGCAAGCCCTTATCGCCCTTTAAAGAAGCAGAGAATGCCAACCTGGAGATTACTGACACCAAACAGGTTTTCCAACGTGAAACATTGAAGTAGTTAGGTAAAATAAACAGAAATTAACTTTAAATACTTAGTAACTTTAATTATGTGTGTGTGTGTGTGTGTGTGCGTGCGTGTGTGCTGTAGCCGTTAAAACGTGAGAATTCAGAGAATGCTGTTGAGGAGGCTTTGGCTCGGGCTTCAGAGAACATAGCCAAACTGGAAAACATCCACCAGGTAAGAGCAGAAGTATCGATTAGTCCATTTGGGCTTTCTTTTCACTCTGCTCTTTTGTCTCTCACTTAACACTCCCTGCTGCCGTGCCATGTTTCTCAAAGACACTGACGATGGGGTTGACTGTGCAAGTGAAGAGAGAGAAAGCCAGACTGCTGATGGAGATAGACGAGACCATGGACAAAGCCAGCAGTGCCCTCCGTAAGAGGTCAGCTCAAAACTGTCAGTATGTCGCTCTCCGCACAGTCGGTGTGTCATGTATTGGACTGGAATAAACAAGAATAAAAATGCAAAATTGTATTCCAAAGTTTCAGTTGCCTTTAGAACAGTTAAATATGTTTTAATGTCAATTCCACACTCCTCAGAAAGAGTGCGCTGGTGTCGGAGTTGACCGACATGGAGCAGTACTTTCCCTCCAGCAGGAAGGAGTTAGGCCGCGTGGAGGATAGGTTGAGGTCCCTGAAGATAGCCATGCAGAAGGCCAGGCAGGTCAGACACTTCCCCTCTCTGGAGAGCTACTGCAACTTAGAGAAGGTACAAACGGGCACACGTGCCGGCGCAGATACATTACCACTGCACACAAACACATATCTGACGTGTGTGTGTGTGTGTGTGTGTGTGTGTGTATGTGTGTGTGTGTGTGTGTGTGTGTGTGTGTGTGTGTGTGTGTGTGTGTGTGTGTGTGTGTGTGTGTTTTTCACTCTGCAAAGGAGCTGGAGACCCTTCAGGCTCCTGTGGATGTCCAGTCATTTGACATGCGCTGTCTGTCACTGGGCTGTGGGTTGAGGTATGTCACTCTGTGTGTTTCCAAAAGACTTCTTTATAACCTCATTGACCTTTTCCACATTCCGGCAAAACTAAGGAGTGGTGTTTTTTTCCAGTTGCACGTTTCATGCGGAGGGGCTAAGCCAGAGTTTTAAAACATGCCTGAGAATCAACCAGGGAAATGGCAAGATGTGAGTCTTTTCCCCCCAATTTCTTATTTCAGACCTGCTTGCTTTCAGTTAAAAACAGTTGTTCAAAGACTTGTATGCATTTGTATTAGGCAATGTCTAATAACAGCCATTAGATTGTGGTTTTGGAAAATTAGACACTACCAACTAAATATTTGCCACTCCAGGGATGTTGATATAAATGTAATTTTTACGGAAGTTTATATAAATTCTTGTATGCTGTGATGAAAATGACATCACTGAAAACCTGTCCACAAAAATATGCACAGCGTTGCCCCAGTTTGCTTAATTTAACCCCCAAAATTACTCAAACTAAGTAGTAAATCAAAGTTGCTGCTTAAACATGAACTTAGTGTTCACCTCAGCACTATGTTGAGATTTATGAACACATTGTGCTCTGTTTTTCGCAACATTTCCTTTCAGTCTGACCGAGGAGCTCGTTGGGCCCCAGCAACAGAGCAATCCCAACAGGAAACCATCTCTGTGCAGTGGCCGTGCTTCACCCTTACACAGTGATACCTCACCCAGCCTGCAAGAGCATAAGTGGGGCCCCAGCAGCCCATTGCCCCTGACCCAACTGGACTATGACAGGCCTGCCATCAACTCCAGCCCCAACGTCATTGTTGAGGAGATCACAGAGGACAATGAGGAACAAGGTTCTGAATGGATAAGTGGGTTGATGGACCCAAAGAAAACCAAATCTAATTTAAACTAAAACGATGTGGCAAAGACTTGCTGCAATTGGCTTACTACATGATTGTGAATGACATTATGTACAGTTCACTTTCTGATTGACTTCTTCTAGGTTCTTCAAGTGTGGCTGGTCTGGGGGACTTTAAAGGTGAGAGTAATACCAGTGTACCCCTGTATATTAGAGTTCTAGTATATGTTTATTTTTGTTTTTTTTATTCAAGCACATTGTCATTAAATATGAGTTTGTGTGATTTTGCGTAATTTTGCAGCCCCCCCGCTATCCAAAATCACACCAACCAGTGGGAGACAAAGGCTTCAAAGGAAGAAGAAAATACAATTGGACGTCAACCCCAATCAGTGCAAACGTATGTTTCTCAGTATATCATTGATGCCATTTTTGGTGGAGAACCCCTTGTACCCACTATACCTAGTGTTCATGCCACAGCATTCCACCTTCGTCAACACTTAAGACACTCTTGTTCAGTCTTCACTTTGACTAGAAGATGTAACACCTATAGCAATTGCATCTGCTTGCTCATGCATTTAATGTACTCATATTTTTGTAGTTCTGTAGACTAGGTTTTGTATGCATTTGTACTTTAGTATTTAATGGCACTATCTTTCTTATGTAGGAGTTCAGGGATGCACTTATATATATTCTTTTTCCTGACTTCTTGTTTTTTTTTCTACTCTTGTTGACAGAGCTTTTTGTAAGTCGCATTGGATCAAAGCATCTGATAAATGACAGTAATAAAATATAATGTGCCATCTTGTCGTGCAGAATAAATGTGGAATACATAGGACAAGGAGGTGGGAGTTGTAGTTGGTTTCAAAGCTGTGGTTCTCCCGTTGCTAGTGTTCCAGTGGGTGCTGGTGACTTATGTGGTGAACCCCAACCACTTCTACATCCGCCACGTGGTCGAGAGGCAGGAGAGCATTCTGCTGTCCAGGAAGATCCGTAACCTGTGCTCCGGGGACAGGGGCCTCTTCTCACACAACGACGCCTTGACCTGCGGTTAGAGCGAGGGGGGGATTCAAATACATTTGATTAATAACATGAAATGAAAGATACTGTAATGGACTCAAGTTGGTATATCGTATTTACTGTGTGTTTTGCAAAATGCTGTGGGTTAGTATTTTTACGTTTAACGTACGTTATTTCCAAATCTAAATGTGTGTGCACGCGCGTCCAGGTTCTGTGGTCTTTGTGAAGTGGAAGGAGAGCATGTGGTGCCGCGCCACTCTCACTGAGGTGTTCCAGAGTGGCCATCTGGAGGCTGTCTCGTGCTGCCCCGCTACTCAGCTGGCCCGCATCAGGGTCTTCTTTATGGACCATGGCTACTCCAAGGACATCTCCCTGCAAAGGTGCCCCTCTCTTTCTCTCTCTCTTCCTCTCTCTCCCTTTTGTCACTTGAGGACTTTATTTTTCTTCTTATTTTCGTCACTGGCAATAACTAGCGGTTCCCTTACTAACCTTGACATTCATTTTCCACACAATGCTCTGTTTCTGTCATCCTCAGTCATGGCTTTTTTTCCCCATTTCCCCCTCTCCTTCTAAACCCTCTCTCTGTGCATTAGCGAGGACAAGAGTCCTGATCAGTTTGTTCAGGGTCTGAACCAACAGCTGAGGAGAGTGGACGTGGCCGCTCAGTCAGAGATGAGCCGCTGGCCCCATCAGGCCATCAAGTGCTCTCTCAAGGATATTGTGCCCTCAGACTTGGTACCACACACACACACACACACACACACACAGACACTGCTTGTATTTATCTGTCTTTTCATTGTACCACTGTGTTTCCAATTTGTTTTATACCTGTTTCAATGTGTTTTTGTTTTTGACCCTCTCAGGTCAAAGGTTGGACCGTGAAGGCCCAGGACGAGTTCCGACGGGTTGTGGGCACAGCGGCGGTGCAGATGCATGTGCTTGGCCAGGAGCGGGACTGTCTGCTGGTGGACCTGAAGAAGGCGCCCATGGATCGCAGTGCCAGTGACATGCCCACCTCCCTGAGAGACTACCTGGTGTTCCTGGAGGAGGCCAGGTACCTCCACCACGGACTGCCTGGGGACCCTCACGCAGACATGCACTCACAAACTAACAGTATTTTTGAATGATGAAGCATTGAAGATGACACAGCAAATTGAGCATTTGTCCTATTTAGTTTCTGCTGTCTCTGTTTATCTTTTCCCATTACTTCCTCTCTGTCTCACAGTCACTCACACTTAACGCTCTGCTCTCTCACTCGTGGTCTTCTTCAGGTTTTACTCTCCCGTGGCGTGGAAACCAGAGGCAGTGCGGTGTGACAGGAGACCCCTGCTGTTCTACCCCCCGGTCTACCCCGGCATCAACACCGAGCTCAACGCCGTGGTGTCTTACATCAACACCCCCTCCGACTTCTACATCCAACTGGTGGGACACGCTGGCCTCCCACACGGATCACTTTGCAAAGCTGCATTACAATGCAAATCCGCCTCAATGTCTGTAAAATGATATACAGATATGCAGGGTGCCTATATCTAGATTAGTAAATATCTGGTTTTAATTCTTTTATGATAGGACATGCCCCTGAAACGTTTGTCCTCGTCCGTTAAATTTTCATTAAGCTCTGTACTGTGTTCTAAAATCCCAGTCAGTTCCACCATGCTCGAGACGCTTGTGCCATTACTTTGGAAGCGCTTTTCTCATCGAGTCGTGTTTCTTGAGTCCAGGTGGACAGCATGGAGTTCCTGCTCCTAACAGCCAAGCTTCAGGAGTGCTACAACTCTGCCACCGCCCAGGGGGCAGGAGACCAAGGTCTGGAGGTCTACTGCCCGGGCCTGGAGCAGGCCGTGGTGGCCCGCTACGACAACGACAAGGTCTGGTACAGGGCACAGGTCGTAGGTATGTGTATGTACAGGAGGATACACACTGCATGCGTGTGCGTGTGTGTGTATGTGTGTGTGTTTTTGTGTGTGTGTGTGCGGGGGTGTGGGTATGAGAGAGAGAGAGAGAGAGAGAGAAAGTTAACATGTTCCTCATGGACAGAGTTTATAATTATCGTGTGTGTCTATAGGTCATCCTGGAGGCAGAAAGGTGGAGGTGTTCTATGTGGACATTGGCAACAGGAAAGTCCTGTCTGTCAATGACTTGCGCAAGATCAAGGATGAGTTTTTTGCTCTCCCTACCATGGTGAGGGACTTTTCTGAAGCAGGTAGAATAATAAATATAGGCAGTATGCCAATAGAATGAGGGACTTCTTCTAAATAGCCTCTTTTCAACAAAGTGCCTAAAAAGACAAAGGTAAAGTAACACAATGTAGAAATGAACAATCTTTAGATACCAAAAATATTTCAACATGCAATACTCAAAATGCTACAACCACATGAAAAGGTTAGTAATTTCACAAAGGTATGTAACTCACCTTTTTCAATGCTCACTTTTTGTGCTTGCTTGTGTCTTCACGTGTGTGTGTGGCGCAGGCCATCTGGTGCTGCCTGGCCGACGTGGTCCCCCGGGAGCAGGGAGAGACGTGGAGCGATGCCTGCGTGGAGCGGTTCAAGAGCCTGGCTGACCAGAGCCTGGTCACCGCTGTGTCCACAGGTACCTCCCACCACTGAGCGGCCAGGTCTAACGCTGTGTTATCGACAAGGTGGTGGGCGGACGTCTCATCTGTGTTTGGAATAGTTCAATGTGGCTGTTTGTTCTATGTCTGCTATTGTTAGAAAAGGTCCGATCGAAGAAAGCTCTGCCGGTTAGGCTATTTGAGACCAGCAAGTCAGACTTCCCACCGGCCAACCTGGCTGAGCTGCTGGTGAAAGATGACCTGGCTTCCTTCAAGAACGGGTGAGGCTCTCCATTGAAATGGATGTCTGCTCCACTAGTCTTTCCCTCGGCCTGCTTTTCTTTTTATTTCCCTTCTCTTTATTTAATGTGATTTTTAGTCTCTCTTGTCATTTTTGATGATTCATTCAGTCATCGAACGTGCTGTTAAAGCAATGGTTTGTTACATTGCTATTTGTATGCAGCTCCTCGTGCCTATATTCTTATATTTAATCTTTACTGAATTCCCACGGACTGTGTGCTTGGCCTCACCCAGCGTCCAGCCCAAAGACGCCCCCTCTGTGGATGTAACTGTGTGGGACCCCCCGTTCGAGGCCCCGTGTGCAGAGGTGCAGAGCGCCGTCGGGACTCCCTCTGGGGAGACGACCCCCAGGGACCCACTGCCGGAGCGGCCTGAGTTCCAACCTCACCTCCAGCTGCCCGTCCAGCTTAAAGACCTGAAGGTCAGGGTCACCCACGTGACCTCCCCAGGCAGCTTCTACGTGCAGCTCACACAGACCGACCCCCAGCTCAAAAGGTCAGCTCCTCCTCCATGCCAGTGTGTAGGTAAAAGGCACTTGCTTTTTGCTCATGTATCTGTGTGTGTGTGTGTGTGTGTGTGTGTGTGTGTGTGTGTGTGTGTGTGTGTGTGTGTGTGTGTGTGTGTGTGTGTGTGTGTGTGTGTGTGTGT
>JAVQJS010103009.1:0-41022 GCA_036024795.1 Galaxias rostratus
TACTGTGGGAACCAAAAAAAAAAGGTGCAACAAACAATTAATGGACATGCAACAAACCAGACACACACTACCAGGGTCAAGGGACGCTGGATGTTACCAAAAGAACAGAAAAAAAACTAGCTAAATCAGACAGTAATTTAATCTAGTGTATCAAGTACACAACAACAACAAAAAACAACTAACTACTCTAACTAGCAGACTGAAACACAGTTGGTTGGCAATCATCCCTAAGGACTAGTGTATCTATACATAATATAGCATACGGGTATATGTACAGGAGCCCCCAGTCTTACCTGTCCCAAGCCCTGGCAGTGTACACAAAAACACAAGTTCACAAGACTAATTAACATGGAGTCTACTAGATGCCAATGAAGATGATGATTGGTGAAGGCAGGGAAGTCCACAGAAAAGAAAAACACATGGCACGTAACAGACACTTAGCAATTAAAGGCATGAAAGTTGTGCTGACAGGTCAACTTTGATATCTTTAATATCCCTTGACTGCCAGTAGGGCATTCTATTTTGACTGCCAAGCTGCATTATTATCACTGCGCCAATAAGGTTTGACCCAGAGTTACACAGGTGCACAAGTTCATAGTGGCACAGGGTTTCCATTGGGAAAACTTCCAACATTTTCATTACTGAGACTGGGCATAGTATATCGCACTTGTGTATTCCCAGTATCAAGTCTGTGCCCTAAAACTCCTTATCATAATGCATCTGTTTAACCGATAGACTGATAGAAACTTGAACATACACTGCAAGGAAGGTGAGAGAAACTGAGGATGAGAGAAGAATGAAAGTTGTAGAAATCTAATCCAAGTCTGCATGGGTTGTGATGGGTTTTTTTACCCAAAAAATTATATTTCTCACTGATTCATGGACACATTAATCAGAGCTACAGACAAGACTATGCTCAATTATGTGCATTAGACTGGTTCATGGCCATGATGCAAACAGTAGTGGGCATACAAACTTACCACCTACGCACAGCAACGACTAAAGTCAACAAAAATTGGGCTAATCTTTACTTTTTAACTGACCTGTAAATCCTCGAACCTTAAAACAAAGATTACTTTGGGAGGTATACCAGCAGCTGGTATCCAGAAACATATTAACTTACTTACTGTAAGTTCAGTGTCAGCCAACAAACCAGATACTCAAGAAGTTTAAACATCCAAAGTCATTGGAATAGGACGCTTTATATCTGTCTGCTATCTATGTGTTCTACCAAGTGTAGGTGTAATGTAACAGGGTAGCACTGCTTAGTGTCAATTAGCTTTAACCAATGTTGTCTGCTTGAAATTCAGTGGTATGCTTCCTTTATTCACTGGTTAGGAGTTGTGGTGATGATGACCTCTGTGAGCAAGACATACTCTAAATTGCCTCTTATACCGTACTCACTGAAAAGTACTAATTGAATCGCTATGCCTCTACTAGCCAGTCCACTCTGCACTGGATTGATTCTGTAGATGTGCCTGTTCATCTGAAACACATTATAACCAGACGCAGCCAGTCTGGACATCTTCCTTCCTCCTCTTTTGCTCTTTGATTTATTCCCATCTTAGGACATGCATACTTTCTAACTAATTGAACACATGCCCTCCTGCTTACTTGCTTTCAGCGGTGTAGACTGCCTTTTCAACCCTAGCTCACTGCTGAGGCTGGGTTAGGCATGATACAACCTACTGGACAAATATAATCTCTAACAACCTACTGGATGTAGACATGAGCAAACTGAAATAGTCCCAGCTCGCTTGTCTTTTGAGGATACTATGATCACAATGCAACACACATGTTGCAACAGCAATCCTTAGATGTTTTTGTTTTCTGGGACTTACATCTGAAATCAGACTCTGTTTGAAGTAAGGGTATAAGACACACGGTTCATAAACATTCTTTCCCGAGGAAGCCTTTGATGTCAGTGTAGATAAAATTTAAATCTAATCTCCATGCATGCTATTATCTTGTCTGCTTAAGTAGCCAATATTGAAATGTTACTATTGTTTGGTAGTAGGCTAAGAATGATTCATCCCTACAGAAGTTACTACACCACATGGTGGTAATTATAAGTTCATAAACACATTTTGTTTTATATTTACAAAATGTATCTGTAACAAAACGATACATGAAGCCTCAAAGTAAGGATGGGTAGTTATCACATAGCCACACTAGGGGACCAACTGTAGCTTTTAATCATATACTTGGTAAAAGTATAAAAAAGGCAGCAAAGGCAGTTAAGCTTTGCTTCTGTAGGTTGAATGAAACCGAGGGTAACTGTGCAGAAATAGCCTACTATTGTGATAGATCTTAAGTAAGAAACCCCCAAAGCCATTCCTCACAGCAGCCAATAGAATTCCCTAAACAAATATGTGCAGACACAGTCAAATTGGTTGCCAATAATGCACCATGTGTTTTTACAATAGTTGGAAGCCATGTTTGTAATGTGAAGTGGTTAGGAATGTTCTGTGTAGCCAGACATTGTGATGTGTAGATAACGCGGTTTGTTACCCAATCTACTCTATTTCACCAATGCCCCTTTTCCAAAATGGTTGTGTGTTTAGTGAGCACATGTGGTCAGCAGTCCTACTCGCTGTGTCTAGGAAAGTACTGTCAGTGTGAGCAGCCCACTGTTATTTCTAATGGGTAACTCTTTAATGGATCATTATTGATTTACATTGCGCAATGGTATAGTATTCATGGGCATAGTGTTATTGTGAGGTTGCTTGAACCTGACATTAACTTGGTGAACATGATTCCAACAGTTATGTATGCATAGAATGCTCTGTAATGCTCATAATATTATCTGGTGTAGAAACCCAACACAATAATCGTAAACAAGAGGGAAAATACTCCTGTTACATGTTTAAGAAAATGTATTTACTAAACAATGACACAGTCCCGCCGGTACATTTACATTGCCATCTAAGACACGCTCATTTCATATGATCAACCAAGCACAGCTTGTCATCTGAGCATATTATACAATTGAGTAACTAATGGGAGTAAATGCAGGCGAATACATTAACAATTGACAACCTCACTGTGGCCATTCAGATAAACTGAAATGATGGGCAGCTCTTTTAAATAGTTCTATGAATAAGACGTATTGAAAAACATGTTACTTATGCATTATTTTAACACTGTCTTGTTGATGAAATTAGAGGTACATTATGCCCTCTAGTGGCATGCAGCCTACTCGCCAATTAGAAAGCCCTATTTGATGAATAAACAGGGGGTACAATTTTACATTCCACTTCACAGGCAAAGGTCACTGTAGCCTAAAAATCTTCGCATTTTCAAAAATGTGCATGAAACATGATATTGCATTTAGCATACCACATCTACACCTGAAGTTTTTGTACACATAGTGCTATATATGTACAGCACACTTATAAGAAAAACTAGCACATATAACACGGCAAAAAATAAATTAATCTAATAAATAAAAAAATCACAAAAGTCACTAAACACAATAAATAAACTGTCTAAGCCTTCAAAACTAGTTTTGAAATTAATTATTTCCAGACCAAATTCCCAATATTGCTGGGATTGAGAAGAGGGAATTAATTGAATAAATGGAAATGTTAAATTTAAATCAACACATCAAATTCTATCATGCCTGAAAACCCTTTAATTTCACTTCATTATCTCTTCCTCAAACTCCAAAAGACTGGTCAAAACATTAAAAAGTACCAAATCAAGTCAATTGCAAGTTATTTCCTGGTAAAAGAACTGCTGGTATGAGAGAGGCACGGTTCCAATAAAGCTGCTCCTGGCAGCCAGCCATCTTATAGTCACATGTAACTATGGTCATACAAGTAAAACGAGCAGGTAAGAGAAGGTCATGCAGCCTCGCCAGAATAACACACAGTTGTATTACATTGACTATATATTGAATCTTGCATCATCAATAATTGAGGTGCTATGTCCTGGCCTGGACAGGCCACAGGGAGAGCAGCCCACACCCAAGCTGTTAGACCCCTCTGAATGTTTAATAAGGGAATGGCACTGTGTCCAATACAAGACCACAGAGCTGAGAGGAAAGAAGAGAGTGACTCTTGTGGAGACCCGGTATGTTAAATGTGTTTAACACAGCTTCATGAAAGATGACTACACTGAGGTCAGGGATGCTGACCCATCGGCTAAAAGCCCTGTATAGTCGTTCTTGTTTTCAATGCGGGTATGGCTTCAATCTTACTTCTAATTCTCTCCATTCAATCTTGACCAATCCTTAACTATGAAACCATGTAAACCAAATAAACTACACCATCCAAGATGAGTGAGAGAAGCACCTAAAAAATAAGCTAGAAGCAGTGTCCGAAGTACTACAGAATGCGCTGCTTCTGGTTAGCACACACACAAGTGGCTGACACACACGCACACACAAGGAGCTGGTTAGGGCTGGTTGAAGTTCAATGGAGCTAGTTAGAACTGCATAATGCTGAGGGGAGCTGCAATCACATATGTATCGGGACTGAGGTCACTGTGGAGAGAACAGTGCAGTGCAGTGCAATGAGCATACACACCAGAACAAAAAGTGTGCGCAAACACCAACGGAAAGTTTACCAAATGGCAAGCAGTGACAGCAACAACTTCAACATACAGAACACTTAGACACTTCTTGGACACTAAATTGTCCTGCAGCACTGGTCCCACTCCTTGACACCCTGGCATTCCATCCAACAGCAACCGTTGATAGAACGTGTCTAACATGATCCGTAGCACTTAATCCAAAGGGCGGTAGACCAAGGTGTCACAACTTCATTGAACTCTCTACCTTTAGAATACTTGGGGATGGGAGCAGAATTCTAGACTTTGACAGCATATAGGCAGTTCAGGGTGCCAATCATTTCCATGAGATCATAAAATTTAATACTATACTTTATTGCAGTGATTCTGCACCATTTTTGAGTGAGATTGACTTAAGACTTGCCAAAGTGCATATGGCTTGAGGCTTTATGAAAGAAAATTTGACTGTATAAAACAAATATTGCTATAAAACTCTTTGCTAGTCCAGATTATCTGACCTTTCTTTTAAAGGACAAGTAGGACCAGAATAACAAGCAAGTCTAGTTGACTTGCCCATTGCAACAGATTGAGGGGAAAAGTTCTGAGTCCTGAGTTATTCAAAATAAATCTGAGTGTAATAAAGAACATGTGCCAAATGTTCAAACAATGCTTGTGGGCAGTGTTATTGATGCAACAGCATTTCAGAGTTAGCTTGAATTAAGGAAGGGCGGGAATATTCAAATATAGCTGCAGTTTTTTATTTATATATTCGAATAATAAATATAAATATATATTTTTTTAACACTACTCAAAGAGATTTTGATGACATACTGTTATGATGTGTACACATCCCATTTAAATATGTAAAAAGTACATTTTGAGAAATGCTTTCCACACAAGTAGTTTAAACTTGCAGGAGGCACGCCAACTGAAGGCAAAAGAGCGCTCTATGCTAGTGCGCTAGATCACCAATACAAACCACATGTTCTTAATAGCGCCGACTCTCAGCTCAGAGAACAGAAAAAATATTAACTAAGTTTAAAAAAAAAAAAAAGATTCTACATTAAATATTTTTATTTTGGTTTATCAATTACTAGAAATAATTTTGATTAAATATTCGAATATTTATATAGTCTAAAATGCCCTTCCCTAGTTTGAATGGATTTGCACTGAAAAGAGGGATGCTTTTGTGTCATGTCTTCAGACCTATAGAATCTACCAGGCCTGCCTAAGGCAGTGGGATGAAGCCTATGTCATGTGTATCTCCAAAGATCAGGGTCGTCCGGCTGATTGAAGGTGAGGGGCTTGCCAGGCGAAAGGCAGGGTTAATGGAGTGCAGTGAGACCCTCTTGCTGTTCTGCCTGTCTGAAGCACATGTGTTGACCAGGGCTTTGCCTCCCTGATGCCCAGAGCAGCCTGTGGGGGGAGGCTCTGTGGAAGGAGCTGCAGAGCTGGACATCTCCTGGGTCATGGGAGAAGTTTTGGGAGCCCCGGTACGGCACAGGCCTTGGGGGTTTGGGGAGTGAAACATCCTTTCTAGCAGGTCCTTTGTGCTGTGAGTGCACTATAAAGAAGAGAAATAGAAACAGGTTATACAAAGAAAATCAAATGATCACAAGTGAGCCTTTGATTGTGTGATATTAGATGATGCTATGAGACTATACATATATGTACTATGGAACACTGTTAATGATGAAAAAAGTAAAGACAGCAGCTAATCATTTTGTAGGTTTGGTTTAGTGCAGTATAGCAAGGGTAACTGTAAAAAAAATTGCTGAAATGGAGTGAATTTTGAACAAGAACATAAAATTTCCAATCTTCTGTCTACACTCCCAGTCAAAGAAAAACAAGGTGTATGATTAGTTCATATCTGTTACAAATAGCTTTAAAAATGGCCTCTCTGGACTCAGTATCCACTCAGGACTAAATATGATTAATGACAGTATAAGTTAAGACAATGGTAGTGAGGCATGCATACCCAGTGTCTAGAAACATTGCATGACGAAAGAAGCATAGTCCAGAACGAATCACTACTCCTTACCACTGAATACAAAGGCACAATTTCTAGCAAGCGATGCCGCGATGCTAACTTAGCGTGACTGGGTTAGTAGTAGGCAGTAGCCAAATGAAAACTAGTCACACGTATCTCTCTTTCTGCATCGGACAATAGGAAAATAAATGAATGAAATTAAATTTATGAAAATGGTAAACATCTATTGGCCATAGGAGAGATGCAACCGGCTGTAGCTTCAGTCCTACTCTTACCATAGAGTGCCCTCAGGCCGTACAGGACAAAGCAAAGTCCAGACAGTTGTCCTCCTAACAGGGTGGGAGGGGTACATCACAACTAGGGGTTAAACTATTGACCTAAGGGAGTACATTACATTTCCATGCTTACAAAAAATGCAAGTCATAAACGGCTAAAGTAATTATTAGCACTGAAATCAATATAGGCAGTTGGCTTAAAAAAAATCGAATACCTGAATAGACGGAATCTGACAATATAAAATGAAGTCCAGGGAAGTTTAAGTTAAATCACTTATTTTTTTTTTACATAAAACCACAGGCAGTTTATAAATAACAAATATAGTTTATTCATACATAAAAAAATGTAGAAACAACACCACGCTCTAATAAATGAAATTATATTTCAAACAATGAACTGAATATAAAAAAAAAACACTTCACCAAAAAAACAAGAATCTTTACAATGAACATCAAATTAAGCCAATGTCATTTTGGGGGAATATGTGCACTGCAGGACTTGTGTCAAGATACATCTGCAAATCAAAACCTTATTGAACTACACCCATTTTTCAAATGTGTGGGGAGTGTGTCAAAAGAAACAACATGAATTATCGTCAAAGACACATCAACATCACCCCAAATCACACATATCTCAATAACACTGCTCACACATAATACTTTAAGAGGTAGATTAATCGCAGATAAAGTGATGAGATGAGGTAGGTTACCCAATCAATGTTATTTTAGTGGTGCTATACTTTGTTGCATGGACTAAAAATTTGTGAGCTCCACCACCTAGAAGTTGCACAATCCTCTTCAGCACATGACGGTGGCAGGGTACATATCTAAATCTGCTTTTTGGGATTGAAGAGGTCTGGACAAGATGCATGGACAAAGGCTGAACAAACTAGCAGAAGGGGTTGGGTGGGAACTACAGGGTGGTCAGGGCTTGGCCACTAGATGACGCCTCCTACCATGCTTGTGTCATCCTTAGCCATGAAACGAGGGAGCTCCATGTCGCCAGCAGCCGAGGGAACAGGGGGGTCCTCCTCAGGAGGTATTAATCCCCGCCTGTCAATAAGACTGAAACGCAGATGAGTCACGAAAATGTCAAAACAACCAACAGATGGCAAGCTGAAAACCACAAGTCTTAAGTCATAAGAGGTTCTGAGTTAAATGCAGTATTGACTGTGCCTGACAATGAGGAGCACTGCCTATTTGTTTGACTGTTTTCTATCATTTCTACAAACCTGGGGGGAATGGGTCCACACAGGGTTGCACAGCAGTTGGTAAATATGCTGTTGTAAGTGTAGGGATTCCCATTGTCCTCTCTTTTACTTGACCAGGAGCCTTTAATCTACAAATAAAAACAAAAAGATGGGTTACATTTATTTTAGAAAACGGGATTTAGCCATAACAAAGCTAGGCATTTAAACTTTTTGTTTTATCAAATCTGTTCAGCAACTTACGTCTTCATTTGTTGTGAGATTGGAAGCCACCAAGTAAGTATGGAAGCCAGAGAGGCCCAAAACCGACCAGATGGAGAAGAAACAAATTACCAGTTCAACCAAAGTGGAAAATAAATAGTCAAGGTTTATTCTGTAGCATTAAAAGTGGCCTGGCATTCAATGACTGAATAATTTGTGAATATGGATGTCATCAGAATTAAGACAGCATTTGTTGCCAAATCCAAGCAAATCGTTCATACCACCCATCTATAGAAATGTCAACCCACCCTGCATCATCAGTAGTTCAGTTTTTTTAGTAAAAAACTAAAAACATGAACATAAGGAGTCAGACCTCCCTGTGATGAAATACCACCTGTTTAAGTGCAAGGCTCAGTCCATGACTGTCGAGTGCTCAAGCTTTGCCTCAAGAACAGATCCTATTAAGCGTATGAGCTTAGACCAACATTTTCAATCACCACATTACACACTGCTTTCAGGCTCAGGCTTAATGCAGGAGTGAGAACTGTATGCAACAGCATAACAACTGAAGGTTGACTGGCAATTGGTTATGTGTACAATAATCACAATATATTAAAAAGGATATCTAGCAGGACTCTCCTGTATTGCAGGGACAAGGCCATTACCTCCTTGAGATCCTGGGTAGAAGCAAAACAAGTTAGCTGCCACATTCACAACCTCCAATGCGTGCAAAAAGCTCAAATAATTAAGTACGAAATAATATTATTGTGTGTGTGTTTAAGAAGGATCCTACATACGTAGAGTAAGGTGTGTGATAACACACCCAAAGATGAAGGAGGTAAGAAAGGACAGTGAGATGATGAAACTGTAGAAGAAGCGGTAATTGCGCTTGCCCACACAGTTTCCCACCCAAGGGCAATGATGGTCAAATCGCTCTGGCGGCAGTAAAGTAAAAAAAGACAAAAAAAAAAAAACAATATTGCAACAGGTATTTATTAATTTCAGTGGCAAATCAGTTTAAAAGAATTGCATGGTACGTCACGTCACCTTACCCACACAGTTGTCACAGAGGCTGCAATGGGAGGTCCTAGGAGGGCGGAACATTTTGCAAGTGAAGCAATACTTGAGTTTCACCACCTGCTGGTTAATGAGGATTTCCTTTGTGCGTGGAGGGGGCCGATATGAGGAGGATCCTGAAGTGTCTTAAATTAGACAAACAGAAGAACAAAGGTTGTGATTCTGCAACATAGTGCACAATTCCATTCCCATAAAATCAATAACATCTCTGCTGTACCAAAACCATTTGAATATGTAAACATATCTTTAAGTGATGGATTCACTTTTTGGGAAATTAGATATGTTCCTACCTACCCTTAGCCAGATGAAATGGTCAACAATAATGCAGCTCTGACGAAAGTAAACAGATATGCTTTGGACCTATTTTTGCTAATCTTCATACCCGGAAAAGGGTAAAACTATGGTCCTACCTTGCAACAATAGGTCCAACAGCATTACTGCTTAAATAACAACGTCTCACTTTTACATTTCCATGCATCTACTTGTGAAATACAGAACATACAATATGTAGGCTAAAAAACACAGCCTGGAGATTTTCTACAACACATTTGTCTCTTTAGATACATCTATGCTAGCCAGAAGTATGTATCTGCTTTGGTTAGCCATTAGCCACAAGAAAAAAGTATACCATACCTATTTGTTTTTCTATGTCTGCAGCTTCATCAGGAAAGGCTCTAGGTAAAATGCCTGGGTCTGTTAAACTGGTATGCAACAAAGAGATGACTACAAACAGAAACAACACCCCAGCAATCACAGGTATGAAGACAGTCAGATGTGTCACCAGGAATGGACAGCTGTAGGGCACATAAAAGTCTGTATATTAGTCACACTAACTGAAGCCCCATAAGTTTGTAATGGCTGCTTCACCGTATGAAAACATTAAACCAGTATAAAGACTCAAACAAACTCAACGACTAATCATTCATGCAGTGGACCCCTACACTACTAGGCTGGAACCGCGGGGAACGTTGATTAATAAAACAAAGTATCGACATTTTATTGGTAGAGTTCCGAATAATATAAATACTCACTCAAATGCAAAGAAGAGGCCGCAAGTGACAACAATAAGGCCGAGCGTCAGCGGAAGGACGCCACTTTGTCTGGCAAGAATAATCCGTCCATCACAGTAAAATCGATTCTTTCCTGGAAATATTTCCCATTTCTTACGCTCCCGCCGCACATTTTTTTCAGCACATGGTTGTGTTGACGAAGGTGTTGTCACTGACGATGTAGGTGTTCTTGGATTTATCTGCTGGTACTCGCAATTTTTCATTATAAATTTTGTAAACAAGTTGCACTTGAAGTTTACTAGGGGATGTTGCTACTAGGTACAATACAACAAAGGCACGCAAATTTGATGTTCAAAACATACTTTCTGTCCTGTGAGAGACTTTATCTCAGCTAAAAGTCTGAAACATGGTATCCAAGAAAAGCACACGATTGAAAGATCCAGATAACGTTAGCTAGCTTGGTTCTCCAATGACCATATATACATTCTGGCAGTTGTATTAGCTAGCGCGATAGAAACGGGTCGCCATTCATTTTGATACTGGATAGAATTTCCGCGAGCAAAGACGGAATACGATCTTGCATTTGATGTGGCAGTGTTAATTCCAATATTTACCACAACTCTTTAATGACAACGTTTGTGTTCATTTTTTGGGGTACTTCTTTGGACAGTTTCCACAAGAAACCCAACTCTTCGTCTTATTGTTTTTGTGTCGTCTTATACGGTGTCATTGCGTAAGGTCATCGACGTCTCACCGCGAGGATCCTTTTCCCTTTCCTTCGCGAGGATTCAACTGCGTCAAATGCGCAGCTTTTTTTGGAGAGAGAAAACGGTGGTTCAACAATTTCAGGCACATCCTTTTTTAAATTTTCTATCAAAAAGGAAAACACGATTGCATTTGTCTGAATTGTTAATACATGGCAATTTTATTGATCATATTATAATTGTTTTTACTAACGACCTAATATTTATTTATTTCATGTTTAGCTGGCCTTGTGTAAATAAAACACATTGAGTTTCCTATATTTATGCAATGTAACTATACAAATGCATTTGATTTGACTGGCCATTTGCTGCATTATCTTGACCATAACAAGACACCTTGAATATGATGAGTTTTGTGGGATAGGCTTTTTACATTTATGTCATATTTCGTTTATATTACTTAAATCAAAACCTTATTGTGCATTGTTGCAAACTAGATTAAGTAGAAAAAGTCAGTCCACCAAATAATGTATGGTTTGATCACAATTTATTGATCTCTTACACTTAGTAAGGCTATTCCTCAGTAGTCGTTTCGAGACAGTCAGATCTCTTCAGAAGCACACACCAATTTAGAGAGGAGCCACCCAAAACGTCCGCTCACATATCCATCACACTGGCTTGCCACTGAAACACCTATGTCTGTGTAAATCATTCGATTGGATGGTTAATTGGAAACACTTACGGAGCACAGTCTCTAAGCCTCTTTTAAATCCATCTTCCCTCCCCTAATTGAGCAAAACATTACAAACCCCAAATAAATATAAATATAAAAAACATACCTGAATGCCATTCCTGTTTGGACATCTTTGACTCTAGCTGCTCTTTCAAACGATCTGTTCTGTCAGCAGCCGTAATGAAATTCCCTCGACGTGAGTGCTAAGAAAATTAAAAAGTCTGTATGGGAGTTGCTAAGGAGGACATTTTCAAACAGTGAAAAAATATGCATAAAAAAACGCACATACCCTTCTTATTTTCATGCTCAGTATTGCAGGTCTCCTTTTACCATAGCATGCCACAGTGGGCGTGTATATGAATGAGTCTTTGGTAGATGTTGGTTCAATGCGCTTGACATTTATGGATTGTTGATTTTCTTTCTTTAGCGGCATGGGAGTGGCACAGCGGGAATTCATGGCTATCATAGAAGAGCTGTCAGGTGACTGATTTGGCACGTAAAACAGAATTTCTTCCACAACCAATTCTCCAGCAGACTGAAGGGCAATTCTGTATTGAGAAGCCAGGTCAGAACTCTTAGTGTCCAGTGAGTATATTCTCTCCTTCAAGCGCTGCTCAACACGACACCGTATTATTTCGGCATCTTGTGAATGCTGTCTTCCATCACAATCTATCTTATTTCCACAAACAGTCACTCCTGTAGACTCAGTCAGCTGTTTCACCGCACATTGAAATAGCTCGTCAGCATAAAAGTTGTTATTTTCCATCCTTTCGATGTTGGGATGCAGATCCTGCAGCACTTTAAGAAGGACCTCCCACATAGCTTTGCAGTTACCTATACACACACTAAGGAATGAATGGGTAGTGTTCTGAGGAGAATTATTCTGTGAGCTGCTGTGTACTGCAATAGGAGAAATGTAATCATTTGTGCACATGGTTTGGGCAAGAGGAGACATACAGTTTGATTCTCCGAATGAAACAATTTTGTAAACTTGATTTGCCACTTCACCAGCTAGTAATGTTACAACATGCATTTTCCTCAAGGTGAGGGCATCTTGGAAAGCCTCGACTGAGCCATTTTGCTGCACCATCTTTTGGTATACAAGACTGGCTGAATTCTCCAGATCCCAGAAAGAGGGATGGCGCCATCTCTGGCTCTCGCTTGCTTGGGTTGTAAGCATAGCAGGATTGGTCAAAAGCTCCACCATCACTGCATCCATAAGATCTCCTACCATGTCTTCCGAGAACAGATCCGTCTGCCCTTCTAGTTTCATGTCAGGCGACTGAGAACGGGAAATCAAACTTAAGATTCTTACAACAAGGTCTTCTGAAATGTCTGATGCTGCACATGACACCCACGAAGCAATAGTGTCTGTACGGGAAACAGCTGACGTCACATATTCATTTTCCTCAATGTTTTTGTCATTACGATTTACCATTTGGCTAGCGATGTTAGACACCTCAAGGGAAATTGAGCTGGCTATTTTTTTTACTGTGTCCTCTTGGCCCATAGAGACGGCCTTCTGCAAACTCTCCTGTGAGTAGAAGCGGAGAAGCTTCTTGTGAACATTCTTAGCTATTTTCTGCTTATAAATATCTGGGATGTCCAATAGCTCATTCCTCTTATGGCTTAACATGTTACTTGGAGTTCCCTTTAGCTCAGTAAGGACACTATCAATAATGTCCACATCCGCTATGCTAGGGCCAGGACTAGGAGTGCCTCTGTTGTAGTTTGAGTAAATGTTCACAAGTATAGAACTTATAATATCTTCAATTGTTTCGTCTGGAAGTGATTGCAAACACTCAAGATTGGAAGATTCTCCATCTGAAGCAGGCATTCCCTGTCTTGACGTTGGGTGGTTCTCAGATACCTTAAAAGATCCTATGTTCTTAGTTTCGGAGACTTCTACACTCTGAAGATTCTCGTCTGATGATTCAAGGGGCATAAAAGCATGTTTCATCTGCTTCTTGGCTTGGTACCATACTGTGTCTGGCTGGGTTTTACCTAGGGAGGGACAAGCTTCTTCAGAACCTATGGAATTAGGATGCACCTCTGTGAGTAAGGAAGTCTTAACTTCTGTTTTACTCTTCAATCTAGACTTCATCGCTGTGTTCCTTGGCTTCCTTTGCAAGGCATGAACAGACTCTGTGATATCCAGAACGTTCCCATCTAGTAGAGAAGAAAAAATGGTTATTGTTTGTGTGATGTTGGCTTACAAAATGCGGTTTTAATATGAGTAAATAAAAGAAAGACAAATTATCAACAATGTCAATTAGCTTCCAAAGAACATTCCAAAAACATTATGGCCATAAGCATTCTAACATTTATTCGCTTCTTTTATTCTTTCTAAAAAAATTAAACACATCTACAATTATTTGATTGACACAAAAGTTGTCACACTGACCGTGACTGTGTGTCCCATTACAACAAAAAAAAAGTTAGACTGCCTGCGTTTATTTCTAAACAATCTAAATCGAGTTAGTCGTCATAATCAACGTATCATAGTCTAAAGCAATTATCCGGGAACTTTATATTTTTGTTGCGTCACATCCATTTTGAATGGCGGTCAATACAAAGTTTGGGTGTATAATTTTTATAAGTAGGGTGACTAGCCTTCCCGTTTTAACCGGAACAGTCCCGTATTTCAGCCCCTCTACATGTGATTAAACCCCGGCATTTGTGTAATGCTGTTAAAGCTAGAGGAAAGCTGCCGCATTGCATTTTGGGGCGGGAAGCACCGTCCAGTAACATCTCTCGAGTACACGACGTTTCGACAATTTGAGGATTTTATCCGGGAACGTTTTCAACACTCAAATTTCGCATACCTTGTACCGTTCAAATACTGAATACTAATTTTGTGTCAAATGTAGTATGTTAAGTATGCATAGTACCCAGTTCCGAACACAGCTATTATGTGGGTGACTCCTAGGCGACTAGGTGCATATGTAGCTGTGTAATGATTACGCATTCTAAGGTCACTTATCGGGGCGAATCTGAGAGGGATGGACAGAAAGAAGTTTGAAAGGCAGTAAAAGCCAAATTGGTAGTTGTTTTACTGTTATTACTTATTTGGTTTTAACAAGTACTTATAAAACTTCACTGTGTGTTAGCCTGAGGAAAGATAAGAATATACGAATATATGAAATAAACGGATACCAGGCTTAAACATATCTGTTAAAAGAATAGGGAGCCGTTGTTAAAGGGAAACTGAAAACATATCTGCTAGACAAGAAACAGGGTAATTATGAAAGAGATTTTTTCGAGATGTTTGAAAAGCGAGTGTTGTGCTGTTTATTGCAGTGTGGGGATTTGTTAAAACTTTGGTGCAGGCTTAGAGAATGTAAGCCTGACCATGTATGTACGATTCAGTTGGACTATGCAGACTTCACTCGGTCTTATTAACCAAATAAAACCTTCTCTTCTAAAACTTGGGCTTTCCACTTCTAGTATTTGTATCTTTCTAAAGTGATCGTTGTAATCTCCATTGAAAAGCGTCCTTGTGATCAAATATTACTGACGTCTGCCTGTCCTCAGTTAGGCAACACTGTTAAACTATTATATATGTATTGAGATACTAAATATTTTTCTGGCTTACTTGTTGAGACAGCCGTTGTCTCGGTCCCTTATGAAATACAATTGATTACAATTATGTAACTTTTACTTTCTCCAATTATTGATTTGAATGTTGATAGTTTGTGTGGAAGATAACATTGGACAGACTGTCCCGGAATCTATGGGTTTTATCTAAAGCAAATGTCTTACCTGGGTCGCTATTTGAAGAAAGTTTTCCAAGATTCACTTGATCCATAACGGGCTGGGCTGCAATGTTACAGATTGAGCCCCGAGCATCACCAAAGGCATTTTTTGTGAGCTTAATTTCCTTTGATGACTTGGAAGTGGCATTTGGTGCAAGCTCCTGCTCAGTTTCATTTATTATCATGAATGTATCAATTAGCCTGTGTATGAACTTCTCCACTGTAGACTGGATTAAGTTCAACGGTAAGTCAACTCCTCTTTCAGGCTGTCTGCAGCCAGCCTTACACGATAATGGCATTGTCTTGAGGTCTTCCACATTATTGGAGATTTTTTCGTTTCCATGTCCTCTAGTTCCAAACCCTGAAAAATCCCCAAACTCTTTGCACCCCTCTGTGTTATTATGTTCCAGCTTTTTTGCGCTTGAATTACGAAGGATTTCATGGGAGTTAATTGGAGATGTGCTTACTTTCAAGGGTAACCTCTTACTCTGATCTGACAGATGTGCTGAACTTTTGTTTTGCAGTAAAGTCTGGGACAAACAGGAGGAAACTTGGTCAACAATTGGCCCATTTTGATAAATGGGTTTCTCTTGAACTTTGAATCTTTCTAATATGCCTTTAACTACATTCTCAGCCTCATTGGAACAGTCAAGATGTGAATTACTCTCAAAATCATAGCCAATTACTTTTTGTAACTGTTCAATCACAATGTTTAGTATCTCATCTGAAATAGTTTCAATCTGAGGCCCAGGTAACTCTGTGGGAGATGTAGGAGGTGGTGCAAGTGCCTGGACCAGGTTACGTAGGCTCTTCTCAGGACACTTACTGGAGCCCAATGTACTCACCAGCTTTTCCAGGACCAGAGAGGTTATGTCACAAGCCACTGAGGAAAAACTATCTACAAGACTGCCATCAGGTGATGGGCAGTCATTGTTTTGAGATATGTTAACGTCTGCGCTGGAGCCAAATTTAGTGGCAACTTTTTCCAGCACTGCCATCAGTGGTTTGACAGTGACCATTTTTAACTTTGGTTTCAAGTTATCTGAAATCGTTCGCAACATTTCATTCTTCTCAAAAGGACTATTGCAATTGGAAATATGTCCAACACAGTTGTCTTCTTTGAAGGCAACATTGATTTTATCCAGCTTATTCAAGGCACTTTCAACAATTTCTTGTTTAAGTAGGTTCTGTAGTGGCGATTTGCTGTCTCTTGTTGATAACTTTTTTCCTTGATTCTTCTGATCTATCTTTCCAAGTTGACCTCTGATGCTCTGGAAAACCTCATACGCAACCCTGATGGCCTCTTGATGCATTTGTAAATTAGATAACAATTTAGTCTTATTCTCTGGCTGATGGAAATGCTCTGACGCTGACAGTGGCTTTATCAGCTGATTTCTTCCCAGGTCTGTTTGAGACTCTGTGCATTCCTCCTTAGTATTCTCTTTAATGTTGTGCAAAATTATGTTAACTATTTCATCAGCATAAGGCTCAATCTCTGAAGGATATAGATCGTCCCTCAACATCAGAGATGGGTGCATCAACTTTTTCATTGATCTTCCACCCAAGAGCTTTCCTTCCTTTTCATTGCCTTCCCCTGGTCTCCATATTTGGTGTTCTTGGCCAGCTGACACGCTACAAAGAGTCTCACTTGAGGCCCTCTTACTGTAGTGGTAGAATGGCCTGGTACATGAGTCCTTGGACGCAAAAAACTCCTTATTGCATTCAATGTCTATACCCTGCTCCTTAATTAAAGATACAACCTTCTCTAGCGTGCTTTCAACCACTTCATCAGATAATATATTAGCTCTGGCGAGGCTTATCAGATATATGCATTCCTCAGAGTTTGTCTCATTGTTTAATATATCAAAATTATTTTCAGAAGTACTGTCAGACTCTGACAATTCCAGATAAGCTTCTGTCAAATTAGCTTGGGTATCCATTTCAGCTCCAATTCCTTCGGTTTTCACTGTGGTACTTATGTCAGAATGTTGATCCTTGAGTTCATCTACTAATGGTAAAGCTGCGTTCAAATCTTCAAATGTAGGACTGGCATCAATATGCTCTGTGAATACTTTTTTCCCCACTTGATTTTCTGATGCCTCTGTAAAAACCTTGTCCACTGCTCCATAGATAATCCTCCAAACTATGCTCTCAGCTTTCTGCACAATACAAGGATTACATAACTCTGTCGTTGAACCGCTGGGATAGCGTTGAAGCAATGCTTCAGCTGGCTCTTTTGAAAAATTGTCAAGAGAATTATGAGATTGTTTTGGCATTGGTTGTGATTGGCCATAAGAACAGGACTGTGAGAACTTAACTAATTTGGAAAGGTCTTCATATCTGTGCAATTCATTGTGTTCTGACTGGTCTTTAGAGAAAGGCCTCTGCTCTGTGTTATGTATTTTCTCAAAACTGTGGATGGCAGGAATTAGAATCTCCTTAACTTCCTTTACCGCCAAACCCACAACATCGTCAAGCCTGCGTTGGAAGTCTCCTCTCTGAATCTGTACAGAGACAATCACAAATGAACCAATTTATAACAAGCTATTGACTTCAGTGTTTGGGGGTTTGTACATAATCTATTTCCACTACATGGAAAACAAATAGAGCGACTGAAATATGTGTAAACTTACACATCTGCTCAAATTATCTTCTCTTTGGTCTACCGTACTGCAACAAAAGCATGTCCACATCAAAGCTCCTTTCAAGATAAATCTGTACACAACTGAGCTTACATTGCTCATTGCATAATTGTTTTACAACTTGAAACTTACATGTTTGGCAAACACTAACCTAATGATCTGGGAAGGTGTAAAGTGTTGGGACTCGTTACTTAATTGTGATAAACCACTATCTTTGTACAGTTCACTGTCACATGTCGCACATGCAGAAGAGTCACGGCCAGAAAACACCTTGTGATTAACTGTAAAAGATGACAAAACCTCAAAACATTTTGAATTCAACAAAATGCCATATATTAAGATAGCAATTCAAATTCAGATATTTTCTTTATGTTTCAACTTTAAAACATAAAACATTGTGTCACACAACTGAAAATTTAGTACCTTTGCCTGCTGCCTCACTTTTCTTGTCACTTTTTCCAGAGTACTTCTAAAATCCAAACTTTCGCTTAGCATCAACCTCAATACACCTCATAGTACATTCCAAACAGACATCAACTTGTTTCTTAAACTCAAACTAACCTTCTTTATCTTTGGCAGAGGCTTAAGCTTTTTGAGGACAGGCTTGCACTTTAACAGCTGACTGTTGTTTAAAATGTATGCTGAAAGAGAAAACAATATATAATATGTACTCATTGCTATATTACAGCCTATTGATTATGTTTACAAATCTACAAAAACATTTGTAAAGAATGTTGATTAAATTGTTTACTACTGCAATGTGTTGTATGTACAATAGACATATCCTACATGTTTTGCACTTTGCCTCTAACAGCAGTGCATTCCTAACTTTGGCTGGATCGCCGTCTAATGGGCTTAGCCTTTGAGAAGTCTGCATCTTTTGGTCTCCTGTTGCCATCCGGTTTGCATGTAACACTTGTCTCTGTAAATTAAACTCTTGAGGATAGCTTTACATGTAAAGTAATTGGGAACTTTTCATATAAACAGTGATATAGTAACCACGTTCACATTAAAAAAGATTTGCATTTAGCAAATCTAAGACCCTAACCCTAACCTTTTTATCTCGTTCTTGTTTGGCAATCATCCAACGTCTCTCCAACCTCCTTTCTCTTAGCACTTCCTCGGTTACCTCATTCAGCATGTGTCTTCCCCTTCTCTTCCATGCCTCCAATTATAAAAATTGTAATTGGTAGATGACACTGGTAAACCTAATTATTGATTTTCACATTTGAATTATTACATTATTTAAATGGGTGTCTTGCCACACATCCAACTCCTTGAAAGTTTAATTTAGTTAAAGCACAGTCATACCATCTCTGACCTGCTTTCCATGTTCCTGCTACTAAGAGGTGTGCCAAATACACTACTGTGACCAGCAATTTTCGGTAACCTTGGGATGGAGCTGTTTCCCTTTTCCATGTTGCCTTCTTCTGACCTTTTTACAGCCCCAAGCCCCATCCCCGAAAAAAACAAAATGTTTTGTAGTAATATCCTTCACTTGTCAAAAATATTTCCACGTTATTTCAGAAGCCAGCAGGAGTGAGTAATTTCTTATGTTTTGTCTCACCTGCTGCTGGCACTATTGATATTTTGTTTGAAGACACTCCCTCCTTCAAACAGCATCCACTCCATGATATCAGGTATGGAAACATCCGAGGTGATTTTACCATGTTCATGCATATCCAGAAGCATTCTGACCAGCTCCTTCTGTAATCATGCAAATAAAATAAAAACAAATTAAAGTAGTAACATCCAAATCGTCCTGCTGCTGGAAGGGTTTTTTGGAGACTTGTTTACCTGCTCTATTTTAAACCTGTGATCCCAATCCAGCTGTACATGCGCCAAGTAGTTATTGTACCTATTAAATTCCCGCACGGAGCATATCACCTGACAAACAACCAAAAGCTTACATTAACTTTGGTAAAGTATTTTCCAAATGTTGTGATAGTTTTTCATTAAAAATATCCTATATAAGAGACAACTTGCCCTGTCCTCGTTGGTGATGTATCCATCAGTAATAAGATGACTGTGGATAACACTGCGATGTAAATACTCCTTCAAATTTGGGTCATGCAAACAGTTGTACTTGGAGGTCCATTTGTAGCCATTAGGATCAGTCAGATCGAAATGTCCTCTTTGCTGTCCAAGCTGGACAACAGAAATGAGATTAATCAGACAGAGACCAAATTAATTAATTTACTGCAGGAGGTACCTGTTATGAATTATGCATTATTACGCTAATCTTATCTTAATAATAATAATAATAGTATTACATTATATTTGTAGAGCGCTTTTCAAAACACTCAAAGACGCTGTACAAAATTTTAAAAGTTTAAATAATATAGCGAACAAGTAGCCGGTCCATCGCAGGCCAAACACACAGTGACATATAACTCACATATTGACACCTACGGACAATTTAGAGTCAAACCTGCATGTTTTGGACATACTTACTTACTTACCCTTTCACAAAGACGAGACGTGTAAAAGAGCGTGGAAGCTCCAGAATTTACATAGATCTTTCCGGAGGCTGCAAAGTTATTTAAACTCGGAGAACTTGATTGGTTAATTTTGGGGGGCATCCTGATAGACATGAGGGAATGGGACGAGTAATCGTACTGTCAGTGTCGGGTAAATAACTCTCTAACGTAAATTAAGCTATCCAGGCACCTAACAAAAATAAAGTTTAAACTGAAAAGATTCCTCTATAAAATAGCATTTTAATAGCATTTAATAGCTAGCAACACATTAACCAGAAATTGCTGTGCCATCAGTAATAGCTACTACTACTTGGCAAAGTATTTAGACTTGCTACCTTTAGATCTTCTGAAAATGTTTCATGTGTTTTCCTATGATTTGATGTGGCTTGAAAAATATCATACAATTAATATACAATCATATGGTTATATATTTGTTTGTCTATGGCTTGCTAGCTCAATGTTTGATGGTTAGCTTACTAGTTATCAAGATTGCGTTGTCTCTGCATACAGTTCCATATCTTCTAAGTAGATGTTTCTTTGCTATGGCAACAAATAGAATGTTTATGTTTTATTAATGAAACTGAAGTTACTAATGCTAGACTAGAGAAGATAATTCTGATTGTTGCCAGATCCATATCTACATGGCTCTGATTGTAATAATAATGTTCCTGTTGTTTTTTCGTTGACGTTATCAATTGCTTTACAAATTAACCTAACATAAATCCCCTATACATATTCCACTTTTTATTACAAGGTTTGCTATGTAATACTGACTGAAATTAAATAATTCTTAACCATGCGATATTTATTGGTACACAAACAGGGTAGTGCAGCTTTTGTAAAAAATAAACCAATATAAATATTCATATTTATTTAACCCTCAACATTTCAAGACTTGAATCAGGTGATATCAAGTTGCATAAGTTGTAGCCTACAAGATATTGTCCCCAAATAGAACTTGTACATACTGTAAACTGGATTGCAAATTGTGATTATGAAAATGTGTTATAAATGTTATTCTCCTAAAGTGTGATCTGAACAATTACATTTTGATATAGAAAATATATTTCTTAATTATTTAATAGGAAATAAAAAAACACTATCACATTTCATTTACAACTGTACATCACTGAACTTGTAATGTGTAAGCATATCAAGGGTATTCTGGCTATATAATATGGTTTCCTTGTCTGAGAATGCTGAACAGAGGAGCAACAGACCAAATACATTCGTTTAGATTCCAAGAAACCTTAATTACAGTTACGTTTTTGGTCATTTGTGTTATTACATTAAAGTAGTCCTCCCAACAACCGATAGCTTTCCACAAATACACATTGAAATTAATAAATACATTGTATCCTAAAAAATACAGTATACTATATCTTAATTATGACAGTGGAGTCAATCAAACTACAGAGTAAGTTACTGCCTAAAGCAAGTATTTTGGGATAATATTTGAATATTTTTCATCAGAGCGATTTATGTCCATGGCAGAAAGTTACAGTGTAATGCTAATCCTAATAACCAATAGGAGATGAAGTATCCCAAGATACACTGTGTGGTGAGGGAGCATGTTCTCCAGTGGGGGAATAGTGCTGTGATGGGATTGTGGGCTGTGTTTGATTTCCGAAGTTGAACATTGGGTGTGGATGACATTCTTCTATGAAGTAGGGGCTCATTAAGAAGAAGCAGGTGGGCGCTAATCCAGAAGGGCACAGGAGATGAAGAGGCCAAGAATCTTGTCAGGACCTTAACCAATCAAAAAGGGAACATGTTAAATGGAAACCAATAAATTAATTTGACAATAGCATGCAAACATTTGAAACCACTATTTTCTTACCTGCACATGCATGCACAAAGTTCCAAATGCCAGGAGGACTGAAGAGTGCACAACATATACAAAGACTCTTGGGTTGTAAAACCCAGGTGTGGGTTTGTCTATTCGCTTATTTGTGCCTCCTTCCCACAATCCTAGTCTGAGACACATGTCTGAATTAGCCTGATAGTAGCTGTAGGCTGCTGCAATGCCAAGAGTTGCCATGGGTAGTGCCAGAAGGAAGTTAGGTATCTGCTTTAGCTGAAAGTAGCGCAGGAATCCCACATCCCAGTAGACATCCTGAATGTGAGAGTAAAGCAGCGGGAGGGGTCTCATGCACCAAAGTGGTGGGGGACTGTTTTCATCTGGAACCTTGTAGCCCTTTATCTCCGCTAGTGCTACCAAAGCAGGGGGTATCTTCTCTAATGAAATAGAAGGTGTGCAGAATGTCCTATACCCATAGTACTGAAAGGCACAGAAGGAAAAGGCAATAATTGCGGTTCCTAATAGAGAAGTAAACAAGAAACGAATAACAATGCAGGTATAGTGGAATAGTTTACTGTGACCTTTTGTAGTTCTACGTCTTAATCGAATTTGAGAAAGGGCCTGTATAGCTGGCAAATATAGTAAGAATCCAATGTTAACGAGTCCATTGGAACGTGCAGCAGTAGCTATACCCAGTGCTAGACAAGCTTTGAAGGTGAAGCCCTTCTCCAGGAGAAAGAGACCACCAAAGGTCAAAGCAGCATACAGGCTCTCCGCGTATCCAGCCATCATGAAGACATTTGCAGGGGTGAGACAGTATAGCAGACTAGAGAGCAGAGCAAGGCGCCTGTCCTGCAGAACTATTCTTCCTAGAGCATACAGTGCTACCACACTAAGCAGGAAGAGGGCGCTATTGACCATCGCAACAGCCAGGAGCAAACGTCCACGCAATGAAAGCCAGCTTCCGAGAGGCCAGAATAACGTCTCTGCAAGGCCCCTTAGAATAACTGGGAGCAAGGGGAAGAAGGCAAAGTTATGTTCATACAAATAACCTCTCTCAGCAATAAAGAGGAAATGCACTGCGTCCCAACGAGACAGACCACCAAGTAGTGCTTCCACCACAGGGTCCCAATACAACGGCTCTTCTGTCCGTGGTGGGCTGAATGCATCAGCTTCATGATCTGGAATAGCAGCATTCAGAAGGGCCTAAAAGACATTGATCGAAAAACAAAATATTGTATATGTATTCACAACCGGACAAAAGAACAGAGGTATTCTCACAATTACTTGCACCATAACACAATGCTAACTTTAGATGCCTGGACAGAACAGCGTCCCCTATTACTTCATCCAGATGTTTTCGCATGCTATAAACAAATCTATAGATCGAAATGCAGACAGACTGGTCAAAAAGCTAGGTTAGTTAATTGACATTGGTGATGTTGATGAATGGACGTATTAAGACAAAAGTCAATGTACTGACCTGCAATAGTAATGACAGGCACCTGGTGGTGGCAGCGAACTGTACTACCGTTCTAAAATCCATTGTCAAATACTAGAAGAGTAGCATAGTCTTTTTGGAAGAGCAATATCCAACACCATCACTGCTAGCAGATGCTAACTCAAGCTAGCGCCGGGCACAAAGGGTGGCACTCTACAACGCATTCTCTGTCAAAAGGATTCTCGCATCGCTGTACCCTTTACATACACAAGCATAGCTAATATTGACGGAAATTCTTACTAAAAACACAGGTGATCGTGAACTAATTTAGTTAACATGCATCTACACAAATCAGATTCAAGTTGTTTCTGATATACCATTCTGCAGCAATACCAGTTTTCAAGACTACCGTATTACTTCCGGTTTTTCTAATGAGGTGTACTTCAGAATAAAAATGATCTGCTCTGTGATGCATTACAAAGACTAAACTACCTTATTAATATCAAGTTAAAAATACTGCAAACATTCATAACCCCAATGTTATTAGTTTCAATTTGAAATAACGTTAACAAAACCATCAAACATCATACGAAGATTTAATGTACATTTATTCTTACCACATGGAACATATAGTATAAAGATTTCATACTGAATAAATGATATTCATTGAGCCAAAAAATGGGAAAGGGAGGAATTTACATGATGTTATTAGCTACATAGTCTGAAATACAAATAAGCAGAATCCAGATTATTTGAGAAAAAAATTGTCACGTGTACTTGATCTAGTTTATTTTGTTGTACCAGGAGATAACAGGTTTGAGCCTTGTCTCCCATACTAAGAAGCTGTAGAGAGACCAAATGAGATCAGCATGGACTGGAGGCCAGGAACCAAACTTGTGTCAACCTCTAACCCTCACCAGCAACAAGAGTGAGAATAGTGACACGTACAGAGACAGACAGAGAAAGGAAGAGTACTGTACAACATCATATATACACCACAGCAAAGCTGTATTTGAAGATGAAAACCAGTCCTAAGAGGTGACTTCTTTTAGAAGGGTCAAGTCATACAATCAAGGGCTAAAGAGAGGAGGTAAGGGTGTTGTAGGTTCTTGATACTTTGGGGAAGAAAGCCATGTTCTCTTTAACATCAAACTAAAATGACTTAAAACTCTAGAAGAGCTGTATATCAGCGTCTCTGGATGAAACTTGTTACAGAATGCTTACACTCAAGAGCAGTACGGTACAGAAAATGTTCTACAATCTACTGCACACTGCACAGGCCTCCCAGGTGAAGGTGTCTGTTTGACTGCTGGGTGTCTACTGTTACAGAAACTATACCAGTAGGCCACTTATCAGGCTGCTTCACCTCAGAACACAAACCGGCTTCTATACTCAAGCAGAGAGCTAGGGCACACTTGTCTTCAAAGCTCACTGTAAATGAGACAGCAACTTTGGTTACAGTTTTTGTTTTTCAGCTATCATTTATTTATTTCTCTTTATGAAAAAGTACTTTCCCCCCCCAAGTTCAGAGAAACCTCCTAACCCTGGTTTTCTGCTCTATATCATTTAATTGGCATTCATGTTACAAATTGTGTCACGTTATGAGTTTCTGGTTTGTAATCCACTGCCTCGAAATAGCTCTCCTTGAAAAGGGATGGCCAGGGGGAGGGCTCAGAGAATGGAATCTGAAGGGTTTGCATAAATTAAACAGTCACTTGAGCTTCCCCTGCCCCATTACACACACAGGCCAGGTTACCATTGGAGAGGTGGCAGAGATAGAACCCAGAGGAGGTGGAGCCACAGCTCCCTACAGCTGTCATGACTGGCCAATCAGAAAGAGTACATCACAGATGACGTGGGACACCAGCGAGTTCATAAGGGGTGACACGGAAAGGTCAAGTAGCCGAGACTCATAGAGTGTGAACTCAGAGCGGTTCTCCTCCACCTTGGCAAAGGCATGCAGGGCCCTAGCCGCTCGCCTCATCATGTCCGGACTTGTGGGCTCAAAGTGCATCCCTTGCAGGTGCAATAGAGAGCTCTGGCTCTGCTGTAACTGTGTGGCCGCTAGGCTGTCCTCAAGGAAGCCCAGGAGGTTCCCAACGCTGCCCTTCTGTATGGCAATAGCACGAGCTGCCAGGCTATCGCCCTGGGCCAGGTTAGCCAAAAGGACCACTGCCATTTCCCTGCAGACGGCAACCTTCCTGTCTCCCACTAGCCGTACGAGGGTCCCATATAGTTTCTCTAACCGACTGAACGGCGGAGTGGCCAGGATGAGGTCAACGTTGTTATCTTGGATGCTCAGCTTGCTGAGCGTCTCCAAGACAAGTCTCTGAGGCGACAACGCGCTATGGGGACCCAGGGTAGGGAAAGGGTCCTGGGCCTCGGCCGAGGGGCACACGGCCCAGTGGAGCAGACCGTCCAGCAAGGGCAGGCAGATGCTTTCCGGGTACAGGGAGACATCCAACTGTCCAGAGATGTTCGCTAGAGTGACTAGACAGTTCTCTCTCAGCAGCCCCAGGCAGTCCCACCACCACTCGTCCCTCTGCGTCATTCCCTCATCCGACTCCTCATCCTTCTCATAGGTGAGCGGGGCCTGTTTGCGTTCAGGGTGCCTGTGGTGGAGCAGGATCAGGCGGCCCAGCACCAGCAGCAGCCCGGCATGCTTGGACATCTCCTGGTCGTTGCCGGGGACAAAGGACAAGCTGCGCACAATGTTGGAGATGCAAATGCAGCGACGGGCCAGCGAGTCCTGCCAGTGGGCCAGCGTGACGAGGGGTCCTTCGTCTTTACTGTGGGGCTCGTCTTCTAGAATGGTGACGGGGCGTGGGGTTAAGCCACTGGCGGAGGAAGGTAACAGACTGCTGCTCTCTTGGTGGTGCTCAGCCTCATCACACTGGGTTGTGTCCTCCGTCTCAGCGTCGGTCTGGTCAGTGTCCTCCTTGCCACAATCTAAGATGGCTCTCTCTAGGGTCTGTGCTGGCTTCTCCTGCTGCTCCTCCACCTCTTGCTCCTTCTCGCCCTTCTTTTCTTCCTTTGTGAGAGCAGCAGCAATTTCAGTCCCCACGTTTTCTGCTGATATTCTCCTGTTGCCAGTCACAGAGACTGGTGCTCGTACCCGTGGCCCCACAATGTCCCCTCGTCTTTCAAAGTGGGTCTGGATGTGTTCCGTTGAGTCCCCCCCACCAGCGCTCCAGTGTAGCAGGCCGCTGTCAAATCTCTGCACTTTGCCATGACTGTGGCCTGAGGGACCTGCCGCAAACGGGTTCTTCTTTCGTACCACCTTGACTGGAAGCTTGTCAAACTTGCTGGCTTGTTTGGGCCTTTCCCGGAGGTTAAATGAATCGTTCATTGAGCAGCTAGGCTGTTCATCTAAAGATCCCTTCTTTTTCTCTTCTTCCTCCACCTTCTCCTCCCTCTCCTCCTCTTTCCCTGTGCACGGCTCCTGCTCCTTCTCCTCCTCCTTCACATGAGCCTGACCCTTGGCTGTCACCACCTCCTTCTCCTCCTCTTCCTCCTCGTCCTCCTCCTCTTCCTCGTCCTCCTGCTCCATGTCTTCCACTGCTGCTTCCTCTTCATCCGAGTTGCTCCAGTCTCTGTTAAGGGCATCGGGGTCCAGCAGCATCTGCTGACCAGGGTCTCCCACCTCATACTCCCGCAGGATGCCAAAGATCTCAATGAGACAGCGCCTGAAGTACTCCACTACCAGCTCTAGGAAGCCAGGCAGCTGGGGAGGAAATAACAATAACATGATCATGAAATTGCAAAGGTTGGCGCCCCAGCCACCATCCATGTCAAAATATGAGGATCCCGGTCGCGGAAACCCACCAGGTTGAGACTGAACGTGGCAATGCTGCTGTCGTCATACAGAAGGATGTTGATAGTATCCAAGGCCCACGTGCTCTCCGCGAGCAGACCAGACTTTAATGACATCATCACCCTCCAAGCCTCTGGGGTTCCTTGAAAAGGTGGAGAATGTATCGTTAATACATAACATGGACAGACACTCGGCATTAATCAAACGATTCAAAAAAGGTTTCAGCCGTGAAAGGATTGTGTGCATGTTTGTTGTCAATATGAATACACACGCACAAGATTCAACAGGAGAAAAAACTGACTAACCAATATCTTTAGTGGTGAGTCGCCGGCGTGGTTTTAGGATGGGATGGCTGGCTTCTACAGAGCCCTGAGGGAAAGGCATATCTCGCCGGATCAAAGGTGACTGTGAGGATGGGGGCACTATGTGAGATGCAGGCACTGGCGGCCCAGCCTTCTGCATCTTAATGCCTCCATGCATGTAGGGAGATTTACTAGGTGAGGTCCTACTCTCCATAGGTCGGGGCATAGGGGACGGACTGGACACCTGTGGAATGTGGTTCTGCATACCCTGAGGTGAAGGGTAGTTGGACTGGCCAGACCGAGACATAGTTGGTCCTCCTACCCCTCCTCCAGGGCCGTAGGGGGGCTGCCGCGGGGCCATTTGGCCGCCCCACTGACCCTCGTGATTCATGCGCGGCTCTGATGACATCATCTCCTCGGAACGGTTCATACCAGGAAAGCCGGGTCCTTGGGCCGGGCCTACGGGGCCTCCCTGACGATTAGGATAGTTCTGGAAGTTTATCTCGCCACGCCCCTGCCACATGCCTCCTTGAGGGCCGTCAGGGCCCGACTGCATCATTTGAGGGGGTATGTTGGGCTGGTTCGGCCCCGGGGCACCCTGCATGCGCTCCCTGCCGAATGGAAAGCCAGGGAACTGGCTCTGTGGACCAGGCGGGCGGCGGTCAGAGCCCTGGTAAGGGCCACCACTAAACTGGTTGTAGGTCTCTGGTTGTCCTGAAGGAGGCGCTTGGGAGCCTCCCTGTTGCGGTTGCTGTGGTCCTCCACTGAACGGGCCGCTGTATTCCCCTTCGTGACGCTTAGCAGGAGGGTATCCACCTTCCACAGGGCGCTTGTAATTCTGTAGAAAAATAGTGTCGCTCATGATAATACAACCCAGTCCTGTCATCTTGAAATGTAATAACACCTTTTGTCTGTTGTGCAATTTTAACCAGCAAAAATGTTTGTTTTTTGCTTTTGCGTACTGCATAAATCTCTCTCCTAAATAAAAACCACCACCAATTAAAGATATTGTAAGTGACATTCTCCTCCAATATATCATATGTACAAGAACATGTTTAGGTAAAGACCCTAAATCACAGGGAATAATTATGAAGATTATAAAAATGATAAATATCAGCCTAGAACACCATGATAAAGTTGTCTATACTCTTCATATGTGATTTTTGGTTTCGAAACACCCAGGGGTCAAATGGACCCCAAAGAAAAACAGATGCGCAAGAAATGTGTACCGGACATGGAAAACATTGCTAATTCTATGTTAGCACAGCTCAATTATTTAGGGACGTTGAAAACTGAACAGGACCGAATTGACCCCAAAGATAACAGGAGGGTTTAGTAACCCTCACTGGTATAGTCAACATGTTCTCTATTCCTGAACTGGCAGAAAGAAACAGATACATTTATTACCATATGGTAAACCTCCCGAACATTTCTAGTTCCCACGGGATTGGCTTACCTGTTGCTGCTGCTGTTGTTGTTGTTGTGGGTACATTCCAGGCTGCTGATTTGGATAAGGGCCACTAGGGGGGGCACCCGATCCAGGATACTGATTACCATAGGAATCATGCCTGGAAACGACAGTACATTCTGTCAGCCTTACCATAAAAGCAGTTGATATCACCATTCAGCGTAGCAGTCTAACCCTATTCAATAAGTAATGAGAACGGACCGTGGTTGCTGCGGTGGGAAGCGATTTGGTGAGTACATCGCTGTGTCGGCGTTAGCGGACATCATTGGGTTGGGCTGCGATGCACCAGGTCCCATGGTGCCTTCTGGGCCCATCCCTTGCTCTGGCCTGGGGGGGGGGGGGACATCAAGAAAAAGAAAAATTAAATGGGACACAAAATATTTTACTGATTTATGAATACAGACACTAAAACAGAGTCATACTGAACTGTCATATTTTCTTTCAAACAGGAAGTTCCTACCTCCTGTCATAGCCTGGTCCATAAGGAAACTGCTGTCTGGGCCCCATAGGCATGCTCCCAGGCATGTTCCCCACAGCTCCTGGTGGCCCTCTGTTAAACTGCTGCTGCTGCTGCTGCTGCTGCTGCTCACTCATTCCACTGTTGGGGCCTGGATTAGTAGGCAGGAACTGTTCCCCTACTAAACAAAACACATTCAGTTAGTGGAGTTAGAAAGGTTTTGAATTCAAATGTAATCTGGACAATATCCGTTGGCATCTCCCTCCTTCGAACTCTACATTCCATGCAAAAACTGTACTAACCTTTTCGCATGGCACCGAACGGGTCTTTGTTTGGTTCGAAGGGGCCCATGCGCGCCTGCATCTCAGGTGTGCTCATGCCTGACTGGTACCCCGAGTTGGGAGTCATGGAGTTCCTTCTGGGGAAGGCAGGATCATTACCGTCAGAGAAAGGGTCCACCAGGCTCACACTGCTCCTAGGACGGAATAGCGGACAAGAAATAGAGGAAGAGAGGAAAAGAAGAAAGGAGAGAAGTGTATTTTCCTAAGTAAAAAAACTCCACCAAATTTGGAATACAATTATGAAGACATGAACAAAATTGTGTAGGGTGATGCAGGAGACCCACCTAGCCCCAGGTGGCATGGGGGGCATCTGGGTGTGGGGGGTGGAGGCCGGGGTGGGGGGTTTCAGGTCTCCCCCCTCGGCCATGGAGCTGCTGGTGGACTGGGGTGTCTGAGGGCCCTGCAGAGAGCCTGACCCAGCTGTGGAGCAGAGGGACGCTTCAGTTGTGGAATAAGAGGAGGGGCAGACAGATTCAGTACAGGACTACCACCACGTTGAAACACAGCAGCATTTGTTTTCAGCTCGGTTTGAAATTGAGATTGAATATTTAATTTAATATATCTGAACGGATGGTAGAAGGATGTGCCGGTGGTTAGTGCTCACCTGGGGACGGAGGCTGGACTTTGGCCTGGTTCTTCTTGTTGTCTGAGAGGATCTCGGGCGGAGGATCCTCCCCGCGTTCGATCTTGCACTCAAAGGCATACAAACACTGGATGTACTGCTTCTTCAAAGAGCTGGCAGCGCTACTGGATGTGCCCACGTTTAAATTGGTGGACAGCTCACGCCACTTTTTGCTCTTACTCACCTAAAGACAAATAGGACACAAGACCGGTCAAAAAAAGACAGATACAATATTTGATTGGTGTGCATGTGAGAATACGGTGTGTGAAAGTACCTGTATAAATAATGTCAAGACTTTCAATGCAAGTATAGAGTCTATGCCAACAAACCTGTGCCATGCCGCCAATTTCTTTTACTGACACATAGAGTCTGAAGAGATCAAGGGGCTTGCGGCCCACTGCGGGCAGATTGGTCAGGCCCATGGCCTTCTCTTCAGTGAAAGCCAGATATCGATCCACCCACATCTTCCTTTCTGCCTCTGGGCCCAGTTCATAAAGACGTGTGATCTTCTCATTCGTTGTCGTGGAAGAGTTCGATTTCTGTATCACACAAACAATCCAGTCAAAATACCTCAGACAGGACATAGCAACATATATAGAATGATGTTGATTGATGTTGATTGATAAATACCTTTTTGCTCTCAGGTTTAGGCGTTACACTTCCATCCACTTTATTGTTCATTTTGTTGTTCATCTCAGGACTAGGAGCCATAGCTGGACAGAGAACAACAGCAAAATAAGTGAACGCTGGCTGGCAACTGCAGTAGATCAGGACATTCAATAACATTAAATGATGCCAATCCTTGCACTTGTACAGACAAGGGCATAGTCACATACTCACCAGAGTTGTTGGCCATGTTGGGCCCCATTTGGTAAGATGGTCCTCCTTGAGGGTTCATCATGCCAGGCATGTTGTTCATGTGTGGGCCAAAGGGAGGGCCTGAGGCCATCATGCCCGGAGACATGTTAGCATAACCAGGCATCCTGAATGAAAATGTAGCATAGGTTCATTCAAGTACAAACTTAAATTTTTAGGTCCAAAATAAATGACTGTGTAGCAATCGGAGTAGCATTTAGATACTCAAGGTGTACCGTATGTACCCCATGTTTCCACAAAAAACATCTAGACTGCCTACAGCTCAGAGTTTAGTTCGGGTGTTATTAGAAACTGTGCAAGCACTGCACTCTCTGGAACAGACTGGGGAACATGCAGTCTTTGCCTCAGTCTACCTGCTTCCCTGTCTGACTGTCTGCAGTATTCTGTCTGCAGTATTCTGTCTGCAGTATTGTCTCTTTTTCCTGCTGTTCTAACCTCCCCTTTTACAGGTCCTTTGAAAGAGAGAGAAAGTTGCCAAATAAGAAAATATTACAAATACAAGTGGGATTGATAACTGCATTCCAAAACTAGTGAAAGACCATTGGTGTGGATTACTTGGGATTGGCAGTAGATACAACAATGAAACATAAAATGTGCCTTCTGGGATTGTCAAAATGGTGAATTCTGGTAGCCTGACAAGCATCCCATAGCTGTGATGTAGTTTCGGCAAACACCTTATCAGGCACAGTATAAAGCTACCTGCTGTGAATGGAGTTGGTTGCCGCGTGCTGCATGGCTGCAGCCGCAGCCTCCTGGGCCTTCCTATTGAGTCCTGGGGGAGGGCACATCCCTGAGCCCACCTGTGGTGGCATGTTGCCCATGTTGGGTGGCAGGTTGGGAGGCATGTTGGGTGGCATGTTTGGACCCATGTTGGGTCCATAAGGTCGGACCCCCATCTGGACAGGGGGCATCCTACCCGGAGGCATCCCTGGATATGGTGGCCCCCCTCCTGGACCAGCCATGGGGTTCATTGGACCACCCATGCCAGGGCCTTGGTAATTGGCATTGGCCATATTGTTGTAACCTGGTTGCCTGGGGTAACCTGTAAATGACAGATTATGGTAAACTCATTGCCTAATAATACTTAAAAAATGATTAACTGTTTTTGAGTCAAATGGCTAATGAAGAAAATAAATTGTAGGAGTGACTGGAACTGCCTGTTAGAATATGTTCCTAACTGAGTCTATCCTTGAACTGTGCACAGCTGACTTTTTCCCTACAATGAGTTAGCGGTGGGAGTTGTGGCCTGAGCGCTGAGCCTCCGTCACAGTGGCAGCTCTACTGACAGGAGGCTCTGCTACGTCAGCTGACTCCCTCTCTGCTCCAAAGCTAAAAATAGCTGCACTAGACTCTGAGAGGGAGGGACGAACGATTGCATGAAATTCCTGTGAGGCAAGAGAGACATATTCCACCGGTCTAGCATGGGTAAAGTGTGCAAGAGGAAACTTAGAAGAAGAAGAAAAAAGAAATTTCTGTAAAATACATTGAAGACTCTTGGCCTGTTTATTTTCTTCAAAAATCTATGGGGACTGAAACATCCCAAAACTTAGAATACATCAAATATATTGCATCTTGCCTGTATTAGGGTAATGAAAATGCAGGAACTAACCTTGGGGTCCATACTGTCCACCCTGAGGGCCAAAGCCGCCCATGGAGTTGTTCTGTTGATAGGGCCCCATCACAGGGTGCATCTGGCCCCCGGAGGACTGGCGAGGTGACAGAGCAGAGGCAGACTGAGGAGAGCCATAGGGGGGTATCTGAGGGTTTCTCTGCATAAACCCTGTCACAAAAAAAAAAGACCAGAGGAGAGTGTGATCAATGTATCCCTAAACCCTGAGAAGAATCAGACACAAAGCACTATGAGTTCACTTTGAGGCCGTGGGTTGTGTCTTACCACGTTCCTGAGCCATCGGGGACTGGCTCATGGAAGGGTGCATGCTGCCTTCAGACTGAACGCTTGACGGTCTGGGAGGCATCTGGGTCCCTAACAAAAACAATTCAATTTCATCTGGTTAGTGAAAGCTTTGGCATGACCTGATATGCTGAGACACTTTTAATAATGTAATCACTGTTGTGTATTTCAATACACAATGATGGTTGCGATCAAACTGTAGATTTTGTACAATTTAACAGAATTTACCTTGCATGCTGGAGGGCGAGAGTGGTCCTGTGCGGGAGGCGCTGGCACTGGCAGGGGACCCAGCAGGAGAGGGTGAAGGCCCGCGGATGCCTGGCAAGTGGGGCGAGGTGTGAGGAGAAAAGGGCGACTGGGCAGGGTTGCTCTGCTCACCCTGGCTACTAGACACGCCCGAAGTGCTTACGCCTGGACTCAAAGCCCCGTCAGTGCCAACAGGCAGGTCATCGATGGACCCTGAGAGATCCTACAAACACAGAGAGGAGGACGGGTCGTGGTGAGCAGATAATGTGAACATGCACTGGCAGAACAGTAGAAAATATACTGGAGCCACTGGACTAATGTTGATTGACTGCAAAATGTCCCTTTTACTTCAAGGAAATAAAGCCCAAACACAAAGTCACACGTTTCTTCGAAGGCTAAGTGAACTTTTCTTCGACAGTAGTGCCACACACACACACACCCACAAACCCACACACACACAGACCCAAGGGCTGTTGTCCTTATTTATCTTTTCAAGGAAAGCGAGCGCATATTAGTGTCGGAGTTGCCATGGTTACCATGGTTTGTTGGACGTGAGCTGAGTCAGCGTTGAGAAGCAGCTCTGCCATGTGAGTCTAAAATACACACACACAAAAAGCTTTGAACTCAGCTTCAACTCCCACATAATTCACACAGCATTACCGCAAGCAAATTATCTTTGGTATTAATCATAGGAAGGTCTGACTTTGATAATAAAAATAAAAAGGAATTGCATCAAAAGCGTAAAGACAACAAATAGCACAACAATTTTAATTATGTTAGTTTGTGAAAGAATATATTATGAATAGTAAAAGAAAAGGCAACATAAATTACTAACTAAAAAGAAGGATTTGAAGTAGAAAAAAAAAATGAACAACTAACAAGAGAACTCACCGGAAGGCTTGCTGGCCGGCCTTGCATGCTCGATTCATCTGCGACACTTTTAGGCTGGTTGGAGGGAGGGGCACTGGACTGGGAACTAAATGAATCCTGTGATACCTCCTGAAAAAGCAAATAAGATTTTATGAAAATAGTGGTTAACGGTACACATAGTACAAATGCAAACAACACATGGCTAAGAAGACATGGTTAAAAGCATGAGAACATGATCGACAGGATATGCTGAATAGTAATGGTCTGAGTAATACCTGTTGTGGTGGAGGAGGGAAGCGTTGGTAAGGCGACTGCTGTTGCTGCGGTGGCTGCTGCTGAGGAGGGTTCTGAGAGTAGGAGGAAGGCTGCCCCTGTGAGTGCTGGTTGTGTGCAGGTGGCTGCTGGGGGGGTTGACCGGGAGTCTGAGGGAGCTGTTGCTGCTGCAAAGGAGTTTGCGATGGCCCCTGTGTGGGCCCTGGATAGCCCGACTGAGCCTGGGAACCAGCTGGAGCTTGGGAGCTCAGCTGTTGCGGCTGGTGGCTAGGTGGCCCCTGCTGCTGGGGATATGGGGACTGGCTGGCCTGGGGTGTAGTGGCTTGAGAATATGGTGGCTGTGACTGGGTGGGGCCCTGAGGAGGCCCTGGCAGTGGTGCCTGAGACTGAGGGGGCATGTGGGGCTGCTGATAGGGCGGCCCGCCCTGTGCATGTGGGGCGGATGTCTGGGGAGGGTGTTGCTGCCCTTGGTATGGCGTCTGCCCACCTTGTTGCCCTGGCTGGGGCTGGGGATAGGGACCTTGTTGCTGACCTGGATGTGGACCCTGGCCCTGTTGACCATAGAACTGAGCTTGGCTCTGTGGTCCATAGCCACCTGGTCCCTGTTGTCCGTAGGAAGCCATCTGAAAGGCGGAAGTAATGGAACCAAAAAAAAAACGTACACATGAAAGCAAATGAAAAAAGTTTCTGGATATTTGAAATGTGCTATTGAAGATGTAAACTGGATTTGCAGTCATGTTTGGTGTCATCACTGACCTGCTGCCCATAAGGCATTCCCCCCATACCCCCAGGGGTACGGCCCTGCATTCCCACTGGATATCTCTGTGGTGCAGGAGGGCCATAGCCCTGACCAGGGTAACCAGGCCCTTGCTGGGTCCCTGGGGGAGGCCCTTGCTGTGGCTGCTGTGAGTACGGACTGCCTCCACCGTAAGGCTGGCCTCTCATTTTACTCATAGTATCCATTGGACCGGGTGGCTAAACAGAAGACGAACAGAGGGTTACACACGAACTGAACCAACCCCCAAATCACTTCAGACACACCTGCACAGGTACTCTACTATGGTAGACAGAATCTTCAACCATTCCTGTCATACAACTTGTATTGTACATTCCAAATATGCAACTAATTACCAACAAAGACAATTTTCTCTGAAAAGCTTGCGTTTAGAGAGAAAGCCCATTTGGCTTAGAATGAATGACATACTATGAATGCAGCACTCTGGAGTATGATCTGATATGAGGGCCATATGAATACCCTACACATTTACCTTAAATGGGTCCTAATCTTAATAATACTTAGGTCCCAATGCTGGGGAACAAGCTGAAATAAAGCAAATGGCTCTGAAGAAACTGGCTCTGAGCCACACATGGTAATGCCCACAACTACATCATATTACTTTTCTAGTTTTTCTCTCTGAAGTGGTTAGCATCAACAAGTATAAGGTGAGGCGCAAGAAAAGGATAAAAAAAATGCAAACTAAACATATTAGTGACTGATCCAAAGATAATGTATTACTTAATTAAATTGATTCAATTTAGAACAGATGGGTTTTTTGTCTCCAAGATGACCAATAGCTATGCAATAAGGCCCAAGAAAGTTGTTGGAAAGGCTCCTTCCTTAACAGTTCCTAGAGAAACCAAATGAAATAAGTCTAGCACATGGCTAATCTGCATAAGACAAGAAAGGAAACTCCCTTGATGGGTTAGTAATGCTGGACTGTCTTCTCATTGGCTTGGAAGGGGGGGGGTTGGGGGAAATTCTTAGAGTCACACAGTAAGACTTGTGTGTCACTCAAGATACAGCAGCGACACACACAGGAGTCTCACACAGCTCATGTTATCTATTAAACAAAACCAACCAAATAAGTGCAATGGGCTTAATTACTGTACAATTAGTTTTTGATAATGGGGGAAATGTTGAGGAAAGTGAAAAATATTGAACGTGATAGTAAATGTTTTGTCACATTTACTGTCAAACCTAAACTGTGTAGGCCTAACACTTTTGTCTAATTATATTGTTTGAATTAATAGTTATTTATACACATAACCGAGTGTATTAAGTTAAGTGCTCTAAAAACATGTGCAAGGTACAATGAAGTCAAAACAAAATAACGGCCTGAAAATGGTGTTATACTATTGCTTTAAATACTTCAAGCGTAGAGTACAGTGGTGGAGTGCGTGCTTATCAGGAACTGTTGTTGTGTTACATCATATGCAATTATAAGCGGCCAAGAGCTCCGGATGGGGAGCCAATCAGATTCCTGCTAGCATGTCAACCCAAGACCAACTGTCTCCTGGCTTTGGCAGAAGGGTTTTACCTCCACAATTCAAATCCCAGAGCAAAGCAATCTGCACACGGCAGTCACTCAATCACAACCGACTGTTAAGCAGCAGGACGCTGAGAACAGGAATCAACAGATATGCCGATTCAAAAGATTCAATATTATGATATTGGGTAAAATATTTATATAACTTTGTAACATCGTTCGTGCACTATCAATTATTATTTATTCCAGAGATTAAAAACATTGTACAAAACACCAGCCTGCAATTCCTGCTCATATGTCGAATAAGGCCTACATATACCACCCCCTCCTCTCTCTCAATCTCTCTCTCCCTCCCCCTGATATAGGGACAATGAAGAAGAGTTTAAAATGTAATTTAAACAAACTAATCATGTAATGGTATTTGCTATTATTGCACGTTATGCACGTTCCAAATGGGATCTGTACAATATACTTCTCTAAAATTGAGATAACTTAATTTCATTGTGCAGTATCTATCTGAAGGCAAATTGGACAGGGAAGAAATAACATTGCCACTACACTATATTTTCTCCCATTTCAAAGTCGGGCCTTCTTCGCAGCCCGTATGTTCTAAGTAAGATTTGTGAACAACCTTTCAGTGGTAGTAGAGTCCTAGTTGTGCATGTCTTACAAGTGAATAAAGTAACCTTTGGTAAATTAAGTGGTGTAAGAAAAACGAGAGGCAGCCATTTTAGAGTCTATGCGAACTACCAATAGACAATGGCTGGCCTGCTGCGCTATGAACAATATGAAATAGGGTACATAAGACACAGAAGTAAAATATTATTGAGAAGGGGAATTTTTACCTGGTTTCTACCTAGAGGTTGCCCTGCACTTCCCGGACTCATTGGCGGCTGATGAAGCGCTCTTTGTTGCCAACCCGGATTGCTCCCTCCGTACTGACCGCTAGTACTGCACATTTCTGATGGTACCTTACTAGATCCCTCTGTATTACTGTAGTCGCTAGATTGGTAGTTGGGATATCCCCGTGTAGAACTTGGGGACGTTAGGAGCTTGTTGAGTGTTGGGGTGGAAGTAGGCTGAGGATTTCCCATGTTATATCTCTGATTATTATAAGATGCAGCTACTGCTGAAGGTCCTCCCGTTGGCTGTTGCTTAGCTGGTTGTCCCCCAGCTGTCAGTGGCAGGGTATTACGCGGGGAGTTCATGCCGTACCCTTGGCCGGGATAGGGAGTTCTATTCGGGAATGGATTGTAATTGTTAAACTGGTGGTTAGAAAAGCCATGGTCATGTGAGTTGGGGTGATATGGGTCCATCAAGTCTCTCGACTGCACGACTGGACCTGCAGCAGCTGCCATGCCAGGGCTTTGTTGTCCGCCATGTTGATGAAAAGGGGCCCGTCCATAGTGCTGCTGATTATATCCATACGAAGGTGGAGGAAAAGCAGAACCATGATGATGTACCATGCCGGGGTGGTTATTCCCATCCAACCCGATGGAATCATTCTGATTATTATTAGCCCTGGGCGGGTTCCCATTCCCGTTCTTCATCTCAGGCTCCCCTCCTCCCCCTGCATTTCCCACATCGGCGCCGTCCTGCAGATCCCCCCGGCCCGGTGATCCACTCTCTATTCCCGATTGCTTTTTATCCTGCTGCTTTTCCCCAAGTACCGAGTCTTCCTTTGGGTCTCGATCCGGTTTCTTTAGTTCGGAAGGCGAGTTGGTGTTGAGAGTGGCAGCGCTGGCGACCTGGGCGGCCATGATACCCCACTCTCCCTCTCTCGGCTAGTCAGTCCCAATCAAATGGTAGCATTGAATATAAATAATTGTTTATAACCATTTATACTTGTACCGACTCATCCCCACCCTTTTAAACCGGACCGAATCCGGCTAGCAGGTCCGATTCCGATTTGAGAATGATTAAAGTAATTCAAAATCCCTACGGTGCATACAACCGACACAAAATATTGTGGGAGTACTTTACTGAGCCAGGGCAGAGGCAGGGAGCAAACCCAAGCAGCACGAGGCTCGGCAAGATACAGCCATTTTACTGAGCCGCACAGGCGTTTGTAAAATATGGATTGGAATCCACTGTGGATGGGATCCGTCACTCACCAAGATAACAATTTTGTACAACACTATATATTTTTTCGCCAGTGCAGCTGTGGAAGTTTACACCTTCGAAATGTGCATTTACCAGATACAAAGCCCACATAGCATATAATGAAAGGGACACCGTATGTTTTGTCTGCTTGCCATTTATAAATAAAAGAGTTGACCTCATGTAGATTGTGTAGTCTACTACAAAGCCCGCGGCTGGACAAGGCAAGGTACAAACCCAATCTTAATTTAAGGACAGCATTAGTTGAAGATAAAGGTGTGTATCGGGTTTTTTTTCCGTTTTTTCTGGCACTACAATTTATATGTAACGCTCGGAGGGACCATGATAGCAAACAAGATACAGTAGGGAGAGCGGGATTTAAACTGTACTCAATTTAAATCTTACTTGGCTTGTTTCACCACTTCCTTTCAAAGCACAGGCCATACACTTTCCTCATGGAAACCTTGCAGCGAACGAGACTACTAATGTGCATTCTATCTAATTCCCCCGCCCTCTCTCTCCTACCCACCCCCTCTCTGTCTGTCTCTCACTCCAAGCGGCAGTCGTGGTAGCAGAAACACTTCTCTTGTGAGTGTGGGGGATGGGCAGAGACACAGCTTTCCCCGACAGCAATGAACTACCCGGTAGAACACAGCCGGAGCCCTTCATGCAATTGCATATAGATGTTTTCTCAACGTTATTCCTGCATACTGAAACTTGTGAATTCTCATAAACTAAAATGTTTTGTTCTTTGAAACTGGATTCTAATACTTTAGATATGAAAACGCCAAATTAATGGGATGACAGGACCTGGATTGTTAAATGAATATCTTTACTTTTATTAACAGCATGTTTCCATACTATCCAAATTAATTAAATCTAGGATAAGGGCCTTTATATCCACTGTTTCCCTCTCTACGCCTCTAGGGGACTCAAAGGGAAAGGCAAGACGAGTACCGATCGAACGACTAAATATAACGCAACTTTACATTCCCACTTGTCCCCTTCTAGAATAAAGTACGAAAAGAAACACTCAAATAAAGTATATGGAAAATATTTGCAGCATAACTTATCATTACTGTTCGTGAATTCTAAACGAATTGAATGGTCACGTTGTGGAACCACAGGTTAACTGGGCAGTGCTAAATTAGTATAGATTGAAGCTTACTTGAATTGAAATACTGCCTATCCTAATATGGTTTATATTGAAAAAGCTTTTCCCTTTGCTAGATTTATTTATCAAATAATTATATCGATTAAAAACGATAAATATTTATAACAAGTAATACGTTCCTTGAAATATTGTTGTTGCTTTTAATACAGAGGGCCTTCCATTCCAGAGAGCAGACACATAGGGCCAGTTGTGCAGAAACACAGATTTAATGTGGCTTCCTCCCTACCCGCCTGACTTCATTTTTCAGCTCTAGCTACTTGGAAAATGTGGAGTAGAGTTTATACGAAAGTAGGATAAGGATTCAGACCCCCTTGTGCCATCTACTGGACAGAGTAAACGCAATATCTGCTAAACTCCCTGCAAGGGTGTTCTACACAAAATACAGCAGCCATTAAATCAAATTTCAATTTATTTATAGCCCATTACAGTGACTTAATATGTATTTAAAAATTATAACTGTGTAATTAAAAA
>JAVQJS010103025.1:0-12016 GCA_036024795.1 Galaxias rostratus
ACACACACACACACACACACACACACACACACACACACACACACACACACACACACACACACACACACACACACACACACACACACACACACACACACACACACACACACACCACTACCCAAACAGGAAATGGGTCCAGGCCAGTGCAGGTATCCCTTGCACTCTCCCCTGGCTCGTTTTGGCCCTCCACTGTAAGGGAATACCCGTCTCTCCGGCCGGGTGCCCGGTCCAGCTTACTGCAGTGCATAAGAGGCCATTTCCTTCATAATCGTCCACCTCTTCCCCTTTGCTAATCTCTCCCAGGACAGTGGCAATTAGCCAAAGGGGCCCCTTTCTCTCTCTCTCTTGCTCTCTAGGAGAATAAAACACACACACCACCCTGTGTAAAGGGTCACCACTACTGTCACTTCTATGTGAGTAAGCACACTTTCATTTGAAATGTGGCACATTTGTTACCCCGGCTCCCTCTGGTCCCTGGACTTTCCCTGCTTGTGATTCATCCACGGCACAATCCGTCACTGGGTCCCCCCCGTGTCGTTTGTTCACAGTGGAGTGAAGTGGGTTGTCCGATTACATATCCAGACTGAAGTGGCTCTTGTTAGCACAACCCCGCGCACGCACACACACACACACACACACACCAAGCTCACCATGAAGCCAATCTGCCGGTCTAACGGCTGGCAACGCTATGAGTGAGTATGTAGAAGTGATTGTTTACAGAGGACTCAACTGCAATCTTTAGAGGCCGGGCCTCCTTTTCCTAACATTCCCGTTGCCATCCCGTTTCAGATTACAAAACAATCTCCATTCCTCTCTATCTAATCCTGCACGCCTCGTACGCATACACAGGCACACAAACACACCATTCAAAAAATCTGTATGTCTGTGTGCAATAACACTGGGTACACCTGGTGACCTGGCCCGACACACTGCAGTCTTCACACACACTCAAACACACATGAAATTCACTCAAATTTAACTGTAGTTCGTCACGTAGCATGGATAAAAGCGTCAGCTGAATGAACGTGATTTTCTGTGGCAGGAACACACACCTCTTAAGAATCGTCGAGACCTTGCGGTCGTATCGACAAGTTGGTGTGCGGCTGTCCGTGATGACAAGGGTGAGTGAGGCCCAGTGAGCGAACACCCAGTGAGGCCTCTCCTCGTCGGCTTGGCCCCCCGGCGTCCCCAGAGCGCCGTAGCCTTGTTAGCTCGGTACCCTGGAGTGTGTCACGGACAAACGGGGGCTGTTCTTCGGGGCTTAGCGGTGATCCAGTCAGGTAAGAGCCTGTCCCTGGGGCCGGGGGATCGCCGGCTCCGGAGACATAATGCTCTCATTGACCACCCGCCTCCCCCTCCTCCGGGGGACATTTTGTAAATAAAAGCGTTGATCACAGCATGCGGGCGTGGAACACACACACACACGCACGCACGCGCACGCACGCACGCACGCACGCACACACACACAATAAAAGGAAGGTCTGTTTAAAAAAAAAAAAAAGGACGTCTGAAGCTTTCCTAAAAGATGTCCCTGTCCTCAAGTCATTACCAGGATGTGATAAGGGTGTTCCGTGGCTTGGTAATGTATCAGGGATCCTGTTGTCCCCTCTGGGCCTAAGTGTTACGGCTGCACAGAGCCAGCATAGCGGGGCTCTGCGGGTAGGTGAGAACGCAGTCCACAGAGTGCTGTGACATTGGCATCTGATAAGACATGGATGGGGTGGGGGGGCCGGGTGCCTCCTACATCAACATTACCTGCAGCACCCCCCCCCCCCCCCCTTTCCAAAGCAAACCTTTAGGGGCCTCCCTTACAGCCAACCCATGGCAGCGGAACATCAGGGGGGCAGACAATGGGAGGAGGAGAGGCGTTGAGGTGCACCTATAGGATGAGGCCAGCGGTAGGAGAGGGTAAGGTCGGCGGGGGTGTGGATGGTTCCTGGCTCGGGCCTAGGAGAGAGGCCCAGAGGTGGCTGAGAGGGCTGGGGGTGGGTTTGGGAAACGGATGTGACCTTTACATGTTGGTGTCAGGTTCCTTATGAGGGAATGAGGAGTAACTGGGCCTTAGAGAGGGGGGAGGGGGGAGCAGAGGGGCAGTGTGGATGTGTAAATTCAACGAGGCGTGAAAAAAATAAACACCACGCACGTAAGATAAAGCAGAAAATTAGGAATCTTAAAAAAATGCAGCGGGAAAAAAAACAAAAACAAAAAACCCCTGACTACACTGGCTTTCGAAAGAGTTGGAGAATGAGAAAGAGACAGAAAAAGGTAAACAGACAGAAAGAGAGAAGGGGGGGAGATGTTCCGCACAGGCTTCGACCTGCCCGACGTGGCAAGAGATAGTCCTGTCAACACCAGCAGAAAACCCGCTTGTGGGAACTAGCCGACCCGGGGCACCGGAGCGGGTGATTTATCCACCCGGAGCTGGCACCGCCTCGCCTCGCTCTGTCAGCGCACCGGCAGCTGGGGACTGAATTAATAGGCCCTTGTTGTCGTGATTGAGCGGGGCCACTCCCGCCCACCGCGGTGTTTAAATCAATCGCTAAACGCCGTGATTGGCAACGTCATCAATGACTCTCAATCGCTCCCAAAGGAAATAAAAGGGATTCAATGATTGACTGTAGAACAGTTACGTGTGTCTGTTTTAAAGAGGGGGGGGGGGGGGGGTTGGGTGGGAACCACATGCTGGTGGAGAAGCTTCTTAAGCCTGATTCAAAGAACAGGTCTGTCAGGACCTTGGCTAGCGAAGAAAAAGAAGAAAACTCTAAAGCGACTATGTGCAAGGCTGTATAATACTGGCTGAGCCAAAAGAGAGCGGGTCTCTACATAACCGATGCAGGCTTGTATGGCTGGTGGGAGGCTGACTGGCGGGAGGTCACACGCAGGGAAAGAAAAGCCCCGCGTTGAGCCCCTCACACCGGCCCCGGCCGGGCTCTGCATGCTGATGGGCCGTCACTGGCAGCAGAACCGGTCGACCTGGAACTCGTTCACTAAAGGTCTTTAAGAGGGTACAATACAGTTCCATGTGTGGTCCCCTGTTTCAGGCTTTTTCTCTCTCTCTCTCTCTCTCTCTCTCTCTCTCCCACTCAGACCCCCTTTCCTCCTCCTCTTGGTCGTTTCTCCATCCCAGAATGGGAACACGGAACGTCCCTCCAGGAACACACGTCAGCAGAGAACAAATCCAGGGGAGACCCCGGGCACCGCTGGGAAAAGGGGAACGCTCACCTCCCACAAGGAGGGACTCATGTTGCGTGAGTAGGTCACGCCAGAACTAATGACTTCCCAGGCAGCTTTGACGAATGGGTCCGGGACCCACTCTGGGACCTGTGAGTGGAGAGGCTGCCATGCCCAGATTCCCCTCCGTGTTTGAGGAAGCGCGAGGCGGGTCCATCCCAGATGTGCTATTAGCAGTCTGTCTCTGACATCCCGCACGCACGATCACTCAGGGGAGTGGAAGGCCACTCGGATCTGAGGATCGCCATCTTCTTTTCCTGAAGTCCTTATGGATTCTCCTTGGTGTCTCTCCTTGGCCTTCTGTGGTTGTTTTGCATCGGGGGTTCAGGAGTTGCACTTGGTGACGCCTCCCTGTCGACTACTTGAACCTGCCTCTAGGCAACCAGACGCTCCCTGGATCTATCAACAGTGGAGCAGCGCCCTCAAGTGGACAGAGACAGTAAGAAGATGATAGATTTTTTTTTATTGCTATCCATATATCCATATATTTTCTTTTCAAGAATAAGATTTATAAAGCTCAAAGCATGTGTGCGGGTCACTCGGTGTAAACAATCAAACAACAATAGAAACAACACCAAGGAAAAACAGAAGGTTCGATCTATACACTTATTGTCTTACATCCTAACGATTACTGGTCTTCTCACGAAACCAAACCATAACAAAAAAAAAGGCATAGAGTGTATTTTCTTACTGTTCAGTTACATCAATAAACCTCTTGAAGACACGTATTTTTGTTCGGTAGAGTCAAACGTTTCAAATGCAACGCAGCAAAGGTCTGTGGAACTCTAGACTGATTTGGGAGAGAGTACATATTGCTCTGGCAAAGAGGTCCTTCCATGTCGCCCACACCACAGGGCGAGGAACAAAACAGGAACTACCTGCAACCTAAAATAGCCCTGGGTTACCATGGTGACACTGCCAGGGGTCAACGCGCATGAAGAGGGAAGGAGATGGACGGGGGTTTTTTTTTGGAGGGGGGCGGGGAGGGGCACCGGGGGGGGATCCCTGTGGATCGACTACCGGCGCTGCTTCAGGACCGCTGAACATCACCATAGCAAACGATTTAAAACACACAAATCACAGTTACACACACCATTCACATTGATAGAGCCATCAGCGTTATTTTTCTTCTTCTTTTGGATGGCTAGGAGACTACTTCCACATAGGCAAGGCAGAAAAAGACGTTTCTGAAACCACCAAACTCATGAAAACAGTACGTTTTGAACCAGTGTTGGAACGGACAGGCTTGTTTGAGCTTCTGCAGTTCCGGGGATTGGGGTGAGAATCTGTACAGCAGTATTTGGTATTTAAATGAAGTATTAGTAGTCCTCTGAAATCATTTAGCATGATTTTTCTTTTTGCAAACATACGAGCCAGTACACAGCACATGTTACAAAAAATATCAGAAAATAAAAGACATTTCAATTTGACTTTAGGTACCAACATAACTTCTAAATTGATTTGACAAATGCCCAAAGGAATTTTCTGCCCAGACACCCCCCCCCCCCACACACACACACAGACAATACAGCAATGATCAGAACCCTAACCGGTGTGTGTGTGCGAGTGTTGTATGGTCTGGTTACTAAACATACAGTGGTAGTCTGGTTAAGAGAGATGGGGGCCACAGCCATCCCAGGTCTACAGGGGCAGCAGGCTCCTGTGCCCGGGCCAAACCAGCTAGAGCTCCATAGTCTTCATCAGACCGCCACCATCCAACAGCTCTGCCTCCATTGTGGGGTCTGGAACGTTCTGCGAGGGCGGGTGGTCACAAAAAGTACCATTCCAGTAAAATTTGGTTAAATAAAAAGTGCAAAAATATTTTTGGGAAAGGGAGGTATTGTATTGGGAATGTTGAGTCGTGGTTAACGACTGTGATCTAAGGCAGGCCCTAGATGGAAGGAATCGTATTTATTCATCTGGGAAAATTGGAGAGAAACGTAGATATGAAATCTAATTCCCCAAAGAAGCAAACCAAATAAAGCGCAAAAACAAAACTTCATGAATATCAATAAACAGACGAGAAACAGATCCATATTCTTGCTATTGGGAATCATAACAGCCGAGGGCTGTTGCATCGAGTAGCGTGTGAAAGTACAAAGAGGTTATCTATCTTCTACACACACACACACACACACACACACACACACACCCCCCCCCCCGATGCGGGCCCAGTGGCACAGCAGTTCAGACAGGACCTCCTTGGAGCTGATCCACAGCCAGCTGGACGCGGTCCCTCGTGGTGGGGGGAGGATTGTGCACAAACGACTCGCTGGTCCTAGATCTCCGCCTCCGAGCACCGAGCAGCTCCTCTCCTCCTCCTCCTCTTCTTCTCCTCCTCCCCCGGGAGAGAGAGAGGGGGGGGGTCACTCAGCGGTCTCGGAGGCCAGGGCGGCGGCCTCCTCTCCGGGCAGAGACTCGGGCGTGGGCGCCTCCCCCTGGAACAGCTCCTCCAGCAGCTGCTCCCCGGCGCCGCCCGCCCGCGAGGCCCAGAGCGCTGCGCCCTCCCTCATGCCCAGGTTCCGCAGCAGGCGGGCGTAGTCCGTGAACGCCGCCCCGATCAGCTTATGTGACGGCCGACAGGTTAAGGGGTGCCACGCTGTGGAGTAGACGCGACAACAAAACAAACGGATCGATGAAGTCCCTCCCCCACCCTAAAAGCTTTTACCCTTTGGGAAACGCACATGACCCCCCTGTTCCTCGTTGTGCCTCCGGTCCAGCCTGTTCCCGGCTCTCCTTGGCAGCCCCAGCGTGCCGCTGAAAGAAGCCGAAGGAAACCGAGAGAGAGCGAGGCCGGGATTGAAAGGTCTCTCTCTTTCTTTCTCTCTCTCTCTCTGCCTCCCTCCATCCCTTTCCTTCTATCCTCTATCTCTCCCTCTCATCTCTCTCTGTTTCCCTCCATAACTTCCCTTGTACCCTCTATCTCTCCCTCTCGCCTTTCTGTGTTTCTCTCTTTCTCCTTGTACTCTCTCTTTTTCTCTCCCCGCTCCACCTTTACCCTTTTCTCTCTCTCTCTCTCTCTCTCTCTCCCTCTCTCCCTCCCTCCCTCTCCCTCTCTCCGGAGGGCCTTTGTAAAGGGGTCTGTGAATGAGCGGACCCCGCCGGGCCACTGGGGCGGTAATGACCGTCTGAAAGGATATTGGTGGAGTCGTTGGCCTCCATCACGCCGTACTTCAAACAGGCCTCGATGAAGAGCGCGGCGCGGTCAAAGTACCTCATGCTGAGAGAGCGAGAGAGAGAGAGAGAGAGAGAGAGAGAGAGAGAGAGAGCGAGAGAGAGCGAGAGAGAGCGAGAGAGAGAGAGAGCGAGAGAGAGAGAGAGAGAGAGTGCTGGACCTGAGGCTCTATGATTCTGTCTTGGAAAAGTGAATCTATATAGTTTAGAGCATAAAACATAACATTATAGTTCAAAGAGCAGAAGAAAAATATTGATCTGTGTTTTTCATGTTTTTATATCTTTCTGTGTATTTGTGCAATTTGCACGATTTGTCTATGTATTATTGTATTTAGGTATTAACCTTTTAAAATAACACAAAGACCATTTACATAAAAGTTGTATAATATATTTAATACAAGTTATACAATTGGCTCAAAAATTGCAAATGGGACTGCTTAATTTGAATTATTTGATATATTTTGATATGATGGATATTGTTTTGTCATGTGTTGTTTATTATTAAAATATAAACCCTTTATTTTTTATAAAATAAATGTGTTAGTTTTTTTGCAAATACGCACTCTCTCATAAGCCCATCAAACTTAGACCTTTTCTGTTTTTGAGTAGAATGTAAATGTTATTATTGATGCCATAAAATAATTTGAATATTTTAATACTTTGAAATCCACTCAGGTTAAAATTGCTTGGTATCGAATTCCTCGTATGCTCCCGCACTTGTATGTCATTAGATTCGGAATTGTCTTTGCTAAGGGCAGTCATTTGAATAGGTAGCGACTTTCAACTGTTATTGTTTACTTGCTGTGTAAACAAAGCGAGGTCACAACAAGGTTATGCGATCCCACCGTCTCTGCCTCTTAAGAAAAACAAGTCCTTTTTGTCTTAGATCTCTCCACTAACTACACTTAAGGGAAGAAAGAATAGCCGGCAAAATAAAGTCAATGATATCAACCCTTGGGATGGCTTCTTAAACAATGCTATTAGTTCCTAATAGGTTTTAATTACTGCCCTTCTTTTTATATAAATCATCTCCTTCTCACAGAACTCAGCTTCTTTATGGAGAAGGCTATTTGTAGCCGTAATTAAACGAAGAAGAATATGAATTTACTACCTCGCTCTCATTCTGACTGGTTCTGTTTTAGAGTGCGATGATGAATGCAAATACATATTGGTTGAGATAACCATTTAGCGGTTAATTTAGCCAAATTTATTGCAACCGCCAGCTCATCTTCAGTTGAGCTCTAGCAGACAAGGACACCCCATCCCACTGTGTTCAGGTTGTCAAAGCCCCACATCTCCATCTGGTGGTGACTAGGAGGCCCTGCAGCCAACTTACAAAGAGAGCATTGTTTCTCCTCCCTTCCAACACGTCTCAGTTCATACGTAGTAGATTCTGCAGTCGCTGAGGTAAGCTCGCCTTCAGACAGAGAGAATTGAATTGACCACTTCTAACGATGTGCTTTTAGAAAGCTGCTCAAATATCACAGCGGTCATTGATGCATTTAAATTTGATTCCTAAAGTAACTTTCGACATAATGTATTGCCCTAGTTTTATAAACATCCCCACGCAGGCATAATTTACAAATAGATTCAATCTCTCAGACGCAGAAACAAAATGGTTTTGGTAAGTGTGTGTGCTGTACGTGTATGCCCATTCCAGTGAGCCTGTGTGGTTAGCTGCTTCCTTGGACACACCTCCTTGTCCCAGTTCCACCCAGCACCAGCCTGATTAATGACTCCACCAGCAGACCAGGCCTCCGCCAGCTGTTGAATGCCATCTGATGGCTCTCTGTCACTTTGATCTCCCTTTCTCCTCCTCTTTTTCCATGATGCTCATTGTCTGTCACACACAGGACGGGGCCTCCCGGTCCGTCCACCTGTGTCCCCTCCTCTCTGTAACCCCTCCTCTCCTTCCTTCCCAGTGTTGAACAAGGGCCAGTGTGTGACTAAGTATTACCGCTGGATCCAGAAGAACAGCGGCTACATCTGGATCCAGTCCAGCGCCACCATCGCCATCAACGCCAAGAACAACAACGAGAAGAACATAATTTGGGTCAACTACGTTCTCAGGTGAGAGGACAGAAAGACGCTGTTAAATGTCGTGCCGGGGTCAGAGTTGGAAGCGACAGATTGAAACTCTATTTTGAATCTGCCTAAATATTCAATTATATCACTGGACCATTGCTTTGATCCACTTTTTGGGTTTTGTCTTGTCTTTCTGCAGCAACATGGAGTACAAGGACACTCCCATGGACATAGCCCAGCTGCCCAACCTCCCGGAGAAGGCCTCCGAATCCTCCGAGACATCCGACTCCGAGTCCGAATCCAAGGAGAACTCTGGTAGGCTGACAGGAACGTCAGCACGTTAGACACACTGTCGGAACTCCCTGGAAAAAACTGGACAGGTCGGGGGAGGCTGCAGACTGCAGGACGTTGTGCCATCTTGATGGCTGGCAACGCTCCTCTATGTGTGTGTCAGCGGGACTCCTGAGGGCTAGAGGGCCCCGTCAGCCAGTCTATGAGGGGCTGGGCAGGAGCGGGCCGCTTATTCCTGGCGCTGCTGAGAAGGGCAGGACTCCATAGGCTAAAGGCCAGTTAGTTTGGGTTACAGTAGAATATGAACAGATTTTGGCATTGAGTTGCCTTTCTAGTTTTACAAGGTGTGTAGACTGTGTGTGTACTGTGGTGTCTTTTGCACACATGCCTTGCACACAGTTTACCTTTTCCCTACACACACCTTGCAGTGTTACCTGCGTACATTGTTACCTGAAACCTCTCTAACCCTCGTCTCTCTCCCAGTAGACAACGACAACTCCAAGTCGGAGGGGAAGGGCCACCAGTCGGAGCAGAGCGAGGACCCCGAGGCCGAAAGCAAGCGGCAGCAGCAGTCGGGGCAGTCGTCCTCGGAGCAGGAGATGAGGCGCCAGGAAGAAGGGGACAGCTCCAGCAACCAGGAGAGCCAGGACAGCGACGACAGCCTGGAGCCCTCTGACTGTGAGGGAGAGGAGGTAACCCGGGGGACCAGCCTGGCACGGCTGGGGGCCCTAGGGGCCCTGGGCGGGGCCATTGGAGGTCTTGGCACCCTGGGAGGACTGCATATCAAGGTGGAGCACTACGGGGAAGGGGACGGCGTGGAGCTGCACCACTCGCAGTCTTCTTCATCCGAGGAAGACGAGGAGGAGGACGACGAGGAAGAGGCCGGGAGCGCCAAAGACTGTGACAGTGGCGCCGAGCTGACGGTGGCAGGCGTGGCCATCAGCAAGCACCAGAAGAGGAAGAAGAGGAGGAAAAAGCAAAAGTGGGACAGCGGCCGCAGCAGGAGGCTCCGCCTTTCCTCGGCCACGCCCAGCCCTATCGCCATGGGCGACCAGGTGTTGATGGAACCCTCTCCCACCTCTGGCACCGCCTCCCACCTTCTGCCCCCGCACTCCCCCACCAGTGCAGCAGCCTCTGTCCTCAAGATCAAAACAGAGATGTCGGAGCCCATCAACTTTGACAACGATAGTAGCATCTGGAACTTCCCTCCCAACAGGGAGATCTCTAGGAACGAGTCTCCGTACAGCATGACCTCCAAGCCTCCAGCAGGTGCAGGCCACGAGGCCTTCCCCTCCACCCAGGCGGCATCCCTGCAAGTGGCCATCCCAGAGTCCGTGCTCACGCCCCCTGGGACGGAAGGTGGCGGTAACAGGAAGCCCCTTTACAATGGGAGCTCCGCCCCTTCCTCGGTCTCCAGTGCAACAAGCCTAGCCCCCCCCTCGAGCTCCTCCTCCTCTGACCCCCTGTCTCCCCCGCTCTCGGCCTCGCCGCGGGACAAGCAGCAGGGCACGCCCACCTCCTCCGCCTCCTCCTCTTCCTCTTCCGCCCTGCTGTACTCTGGCGACCTGGAGGCTCTCCAGCGCTTGCAGGGCGGCAACGTGGTGCTGCCGCTGGTGCATCGGGTGACGGGGACGCTCACCTCCACCAGCGCCGCGCCCCGCGTCTACACCACCGGCACCATCCGCTACGCCCCGGCCGACGTCACGCTGGCCATGGCCCAGGGCAACCTCCTCCCCAACGCCGCGCACGCCGCCGCCGCCGCTGCCATGAACTTTGTGGACGTCAACAGCCCCGGGTTCGGCCTGGACCCCAAGACCCCCATGGAGATGTTGTACCACCACGTTCACCGGCTCAACATGCAGGGGCCCTTCGTGGGCTCGGCGGCGGCAGTGAGTGGTGGCGGCCTGGGCAGCCAGATGCCGGCATCAGCCAACGTTTTCACCACGGCGGAGGGACTGTTCTCCTCGCTCCCCTTCCCAGTGTACAGTAACGGCATCCACACCACGCAGACTCTGGAGCGCAAAGAAGATTAACACGCACCACCCGAGACCGCATTACTGTGTTCAAACAACTGTGTCAAAAATACAAAAAAAAAGACTAAAAAACAGACTTGATTCCCTCATGTGATCGATGAGGCATGACTGTATCCAGACGGGGGTATTTTAGCACTTTGAACTTGAGCCACTGAGCTTGTGTAATGGACATGAATAACCCTCACCCATGTCCCGCTCTCTTTTTGTCCCACCTTTTCCTCTCCTATTCGCTCTATCTCTCTTTCTTACCTTACTTCCTCCTCTTGCGATCTTGGACTTTTTCTCTCGAAGATAACAATTCTTTATTGTAAAGATTCTTTTTGTTTTGTCTACAGAGACTTCATATTACCTCAGGACTCCTGACGGAGCTTGAGGGGATCCTTTTTTTATTTGAGTTGATATTGTTGAGTCTTTATGAAGACGCTGATTGTGTATTTAAGGGGCTGGTACAGGTATTTGTATGGACAGAAGCTCTCTGGGGTTCTCCTCTACATCTTGATGTGATCAAGGCTTGAAGAAAACAAATGGAAGCTTTCCTCTCTCAGAAAGAAGAGGTCGTTTCTCAATGAGGGAATGGTATTTTAGAAATTAATGCTTTTTTTCTTTCTTTTTATATGAATATATTCTTAGTGCAGCATTAACAAAGCAATTTCAACCGGGTATTGACCTGTGAATAGAATGTTATTACTATGTCTAATCCCAGGACTTCTGAACAGGTCAGCACCAGACATATCCTCTCCATTTTCTTCTCCCCTCCTCTTTTTTTTTCCTCTCTCTCCCACCGTTTCTCTTTGTAGTTTCATGGTGCTACATACCGTGGAGTAACCCTTATTCAGCTGGCTGATATAGGAATTGACCCACAGCTCATGACAAATGACAGAATGGGGGTAAACAACATGTTTGCCCCCTTTGAGGAAAGTCAAACTTCAAATCCGCCTAATTTCACATCTTCCTTCCTTTTCCTCTCAGCCAGAACGTGTTCTTTCTGAAAGCTCAATCTGATTGGGCTCTGTGAGAGTAGCTCTAGAAACGTGGTGACTGGATTAGTTGATTTTTTTTTTCTTTTATGTTTTTTATACGTTTTTCTTCTCAGTAAGACTGAGACCGATGAACTAGTGCCGCTAACTTGAAAATGAATGTTGAAACCTCGACCGGCTTCTAGTTAAATCCGTTTTTTTTTAGTATATATATATATATATATATATATATATATATAGATATATCTATATATCTTGTGTCTGATTGGTTTTTGTTAGTTGCTT
>JAVQJS010103032.1:0-16721 GCA_036024795.1 Galaxias rostratus
TGTAATGTTTTTATCTCTGTCAGGTGCTTTCTGTGGCGCTTTCTCTCTGTCTCTCTCTCTCTCTCTCTCTCTCTCTCTCTCTCTCTCTCTCTCTCTCTCTCTCTCTGCCCCCCCTTCACTCACTCTTCCCCTCCGCACTAACTCACTTAAGTATGCATGTCAGTTATGCAAAAGCTTTTCGTGGGCCTGGGATCATTTCCGCCATAGCAGGATCAACAACTTCACGGGAAGTGGTGTAATCATTAAGCTGGGAATAGGTCTGCGTCTGATATTGGCACACGTTCTCCATGTGCTCTGAATGAATGTGTGACGGATAGGGGTTGGTCAAATAAATAGACACAGAGTGGCATATGAATGAAATGGCCCAGTGTGACTGGGACTTGGGGCCAAGGAGGGGATCAGATGGACTCACTGCCAGGATAAGGATAAAAGGGCAAACTGTCACTGGTCTGGCCAATAACGTGTTGTGGTTTCACTTGTCATTTCTATTTTGTAAAAATTCATAATAAAAAAAAAAAAAATTATAATAATTATAACAATGTGGAAGTGATAAAAAAATTCATTCATAAGTCTCTTTTTCAGTCTAAAGTAATAAAGTGATAGAGTTCCTGTACTCTCCATAAGGCCTAAGCTCATATTATGTAGCCGGAAAAAGAAACAACAAAGAACAAATCACTTGTTTTTGGTTGCCTATTAAATTTTCCCTGATTGCACTAGCAGAAGTAGTCCATTTGAAATCCAATTCTCTGTATTGATATATGAAAATCCCTCTATAATGAGCTGCATTATCATTCCAAAGTACAAGATTCTAACCAAGCTGTTGTATTCCCCAACCCATATTAAACACCGCATGCGAGTACCAAAAAGTAAAACCGAACGAAATAAAGTGTTTCCCACTTCACGTTCCAGTTTGGAGGGGCAGCAAAAAGAGAGCGAGCATTAATAAAACATGGCTGCCTGATTTTCCAACCTCAAAGAAGCTAACACAGGAAGATGCATTCCCAGTATGGGAGCCTGGGTTCAGTCAAAAGCTAAAAGGACCAGTAGTTTAACTAGCTACAGCATTGCAGCCTCCCCGCTGCATCTGTCGGGCACAGCCTCCCGCCTGGGATCCGCTCGTCGTCTTTGGTAGGTAGCGCAGACATTTTGTTCTGACTTCTATTCATGAGCTCTCTCGTCTCTTTTCTGTCTGTCCCCGCAGCTAAACGACGGGAGTGTGAGTGTGTGTGTGAATGTGTGTGTGTGTGTGTGTGTGTGTGTGTGTGTGTGTGTGTGTGTGTGTATGTGTGTGTGTGTGTGTGAGAGAGAGAGAGTGTGGTTGTACGCCGCTCTGCGTTCCGGCAGCAGACCTCCAGCCTCGGCGAGGTGAGAGGTTGGTTGGCGGAGATTCTTTGCAGAGGACGGGAAGAAGGAAGAGCGTTATGATTGTCGTTGCCACTGCTGCAGAGAGATCCCAGTGTCAGACACCAAACACCCTCCCTGCCTCTCCCTCCTCTGCTTCTGCTAGCTTTTAGTCATCATCATTAGAAAGTCAACACCAACATGGGTGGTAACAAACCTTGGCACGAAGACTCTCTGTCTATGCCAAGCAAATGCAATATATGTAGCCGCTGGGTAGGGAAAACCTACTTCATGTTGTACGGTGGTGGGTGAACGCAGGCAGGCACGCTCATCGCTCCTCCTGGTGCTCTTGGTGAACATTCAACGCTGTCGGTGAGTTTGAGCCACTGTCCAAAACCATCGACCGTTAAATGTACCCCGAGGGACACCACAGCAGGCGGCACCCCTCCCGATCGCCGGACCCCCTCCGGCCGTGCCGCGCCACTGGAAAGAGTTCTCCATCTCGGGCTGTGCCCATCGTCATGCTGGACCCACTCCAACGAGGAGGCCCTACTCTTAAGGCTGCAATAAACATTCATTGCTGTCGGTGGGTTTACATGAGAACAACTCACTGATCAATGAATGCAGACTGCGGTGCAAACACCTCAGGGCCCCTGGCCTTGTGAGCCCAGACAGATCCCTGGGAGAGGGGTGCGGCGTCCAAAGTACACTGTGTCGGTCCGCAGGGCAAGGGGCTTCATCGTCAAGGTGGAATGGAAAAAGTGGCCACATTAAATTAAATTGTGCATCAATTGTATGTTGAACTGTAAATCCGGTCCCAGCGCCACTTGTGTTTTGGCACGGTTATTGAAATGGTTCATTCAGTGGGGTGTTCATTGGGCTGGTGCCGTGGGGACGCTGGTCTCATGACCGGCCTTGACTAGCCTTGCAAAGCCGCACAGGGGTCTGGGCCTCGCTTTTAACTTAACTCTAAATAAGGAAGTCCCAAAAATGGCTTTATTTTTTACATAAACTTGGCCTACGAGGGCAGTTACAAGCCCAGACCACAAAAGCTCACCAAAACAGCTGGGAGCGTTCAGCCTTTCACCGTGCCAAAACAATTGAGCCTGAAATAAGAGTTCAAACTCAGCATATTCACTGTGGCAAGAAAACTGGGTGTAACAGAGAAACACATTTTCACACAAATTTTAGTTTTGGTTCAAGTCGAATCTTAAATAAAAAAAGGAATACAATCAGTGTGGTTGTTCTTTGGGAACGTTAATTTCCCTCTTTCAGTGTGTAATTGGAGGAGATACAGACATATGGAAATCATTTCACAGTAATTGCCCTGTAAGGTTATGTTAACATGCTGGGAAGTTTCAAACACATTGACATTTTCCAGCCAGGCTAGACCCTATGCATGTTTTATCCTTTATTTACAGTGGAAAGTGTCTGAGGGGACAATGAAATCCAGCCTGTGTCTCCGTTGTCGTGAACTAGTATCTTAAAAAAAGAGCCCACAGATTAATTGCAATTTTCAAAGGAATCTCATGCACGCAAGATAAATATTTTTATGAAAATTAACAAAATTAAATAAATATTGTCCATTCTATAATTATCTGTCATGTTTCTGTCTTTAAAACATTTCTGAATAGTTGTATTTGTCTGAGCTTGGTCTATGATATTTATATGGCCATTTCAGGAACTAAGGCTGTTTGTGTCTTGGCTACCGCTTCAAGCCTGGCTGGTTATTCCACTGGAGTTGGGCTATGTCAACACATAAGTGAAGTTATAGGCACTGACACTGGGAACAGAGTGACCCACTTCCTTGTGACCTGGAAACACTCTGAAGGCTTGACCTAAGGTCTAACGCCAACGCAAGTTGCATCAAACAAGGGAAGAAATGGCGAAACAAAGCTAGGCTGATCATATATTATTAAGGGGCTAAACTGAAAGGAAAGCATATAGGTCAGAGCCGCAATGCTCTCATGCAGACGCAAGATTACTGAGCAAAAATGGTAGGCACACTTGGGACAAAGAACATAGTGTTTGGATTTACCAATAACAAGCTCTAGAATCACACAAAAAAACAGCATAACTGGGATTAGTTCCGTTATGATTCAAAATGTATTTAGTTAAATATTTATATGTATACCCACATTAACCTTTAATCAGGGCTGTGCAAAACACTTCTCAATACAAAACACGTAAATGTATTGGAAAGGATCTAAACAAGCTATCAAGAACGGCGTATGAAACTGGTGGCACACTGTGCCGGTTGATCAGCATCAAAACAACTCAAAAATAAAATCTGGTGTACCTAAATGACTTTTGAACACAGGCAAAAAAGCTGGCCCAGTTATGTGAGGACAATGGAAAAGCATGCGCTGGGAAGAAGCCAAGTGGTTCCATATGACTCCTGAGTTCACAGTCCAGGATGCATGAGGGAGCCATTTACCCTATAGAGCTAAGGTTTGGGTCTTATGCCCCCTTGTGGACAACCTGCACATTATCACGGAATGGATGAGTCCCGGAAGCACTTCCCCTTTTTGGTCTCTTCATTGGTGGAGCAACCCTAAAAGTGCGGTGCTGTCTTACGCAGAACTCGCAGCAAATCAGCTAGACAGGTTACTATGATTCAGTTATCAGCAGAGACCATGCCTCTGCAGATAATGACATTTAAATACTTGCTATGGTTGTCTAATATCCAATTTGTCTTTGATGTAGTCAAGCTTTAAGTAAGCCTACTTTAAAGAAGGACTGTAGGCAGGTGCTGTGACACAAGCTTATGGCTCATAATGTTGTAATGCAAACATGGTAAATTTCTGAACTTATTAAAAACTGCAAAACGCAGCATCTTTCGTTAGAGAACGTGCATTAGGAACTTCAATAATCCAGAACGAGTTCAAAATACAGCAGGCTGAGCTGAGAGATGCGCGCTAAGGCTAATGTTGGCAGGGAAGGTCCTTCCTCCCTTCACTGCATGCGAACAGTCAGTCGGTAATGATTGACCACAGGACACCGGCGCCTACTGAAGTCCTCTGATAACCCCTCTGTTTCCACAAGGCAGAGTCGAGGGCAAGAAGGACAGGCTGGACTTTAGAACCGATCCAGGTCAGCTTAAAGAGGACTGGGGAAAGAGAGCCCCATTTAGCACGCCGCTCCAATTAAAAAAAGACGTGGATGCATCATCTAGACCTCTTCAAGGCAAAAGCCCCTCCTAAGTACGCCATAAAAAGCAGAAAGTATTCATAGATTCCTGGTTGGTGGTTCTGTGCCCATTCAACAAATATAATTGTGTATGCAGAAACCAATCTTAATTCTATATTAAATGAACTTCCCACAAGTTTAAATCTTAATCCTATTTAAAATTAACCTCCCACTAGTCTAGATGGGGGTTAAAAATCCTTTTTCAGGAAGAGAATTTACTAGGATCACGCTTCCTTCCACTTCAATCTTTTTTAGGGATCCATTACGAGAAGCAAGACTTCATCTACTCCGTAGTGTTGAAAACAGCTGTTGCTAACTCAGCTATTTGCCCCCTGACCTGTAGTTTTGGTCATTGAATGGGGGGGTCTCCAAATTCCCAGCCCTGTCAGAGATTTTACAAGCTGGGGGGGAGCCCTGCCTCTGCTCCCTTCTACCTCGTCAGCCCCTTGACCTCCACGTCACCCCTGGCCACTCCGTGCACCCAGGCTCCCCGTGAGGAGAATAGGCCAACGGAGAACGCCATGGCGCTGAGCCCGCCTCCTCAAGTTTACAACCCAATCAGGCTGTGGCTCATAAACCCAAGCCTCCTCCTATAGCAGGGAACAATGTGGGGTATTCTTCGTGCGCACGCAGGCCTAAGCTCCCTTACAGTTAACACTGACTCCCACAGGTTTATGGAGGCTTCAACCCGGGATGCCCGGTAAGCCCAGTCCAGAGGAGAGCTGTACACACAATGAGGTCAGTAGGGAGTCACGGCGGCGCGGTCACCGCCGGGTCACGGTGGGTCAGGGCGTTTCTGAACTGAGGGTGACCTGTGACCTCTGTGTGGTTCCACCTGGCACGGCACTCAGGGCAAGAGGAGTCCGGCTGAACTTACCCTGAACCTGGACCTTAACATTGGAGCATCCTGCTGTGTTGACCCTTAACGACAGCCTGGTTGCTATTTGTGACGTGAGGAGATTGAGCAATGACACGCGGAAACACTGCACCAACTGTCCGGATAGCTCCGCTCTCTGAGATTCTATGTCTAGCACACTCCATTCCCAGCAACATCAACGAGTCTTAACAAAATAAATAAAATAAATACAATTTATCGAGTGGGATTTATTTAGTTTGAAGTAAACTCAGTAAGATTATCACTTAATATTCTAGATTTCGGGGCATTTCAACGTTTAACTGTGCTTCCTCTACCCACAGTAACTGGTGAACAGCGGGAGTGGCAAGCAGACTGCCGTCACTGAGGTTAACGCTCCCCTCTGGTGGATGAATACAGAGCCTCATCTCATTTACTGGACGCTCTATGCTTTTCACCACTAGAGAGCAATGTTTCCTCAAGGGCTGATTTAGAACCTATGCCAATCACTTGTGTATTGACTGAATAGTGACATAAGGGAATATGATCACATTGGTATCTATCGCATTGTTGAATATCTTTTAAAAATTACCATACCACTTCAGATTTTTATAGAAAATGGTCCTAGTTTTGCAACCGTTGAATTGTAAAAATGACATATTACGTAGAAACGAACAAACGTAACTTTTGGTTGCCCGTATACAATTACAGAGTAATGAAAAACAATCTTGTGTACTCACCAATGCCATCGTTCTGTTCCGTCTCCAAAGGATGGTCAGAGTAAAAGCCTGTAAAACAGCAGCAAACTTCAGTAACAGGACTACCAGACATCACTTACAGTAGTTAATAGTTTAGGCTGCCATCGCCACAAATCAGTCTGGGTATCCATGCACAGTCTAGTCAATAGCAATCAGTGGCACAGCTTCCGTGCCTGGCCATCTGGGCTGCTCGCTATGATCAGACGGTGGTCCACTTCTCACTTACACATCGGACAGCTAACTCCATCATTCAGACATATAAGTGGCAGAGCGTCGGTCTATCAGACCCCCCACCCCCGGCGTACCACCCCGCTGCTGTAGACCCCTGACCCGGCACACGCCAGTTGCCCCCCCCCTCCAACCCCCCACCTTCTGCACTCAACGCTGGCATATGTTCTCCCTAGAGCATACACCCACTGTGCTCAAATACACACACACACGTGCCATCCCTACTTACGCTTTTAAACACACACACACAAACACAGACAGACACACACACACACACACTCACACACACATACACACACACGCAAGGGCTCCATTCTTACTCCCTAATCACTCACTCTTTCTTATTCACACTCTGGCACACCAAATGCCTACAAACATTTCACCAAACTGATGTACCACCATATTATAAACATTAAAAGTGCACAGTACTCTCATATCAGCTCCCTAAAGAAATCAAATAAAAGACTTGCCACAAATGCAGTGATTTGCCTAAACATCGTCTAAAAAGAGGATTAAGAGAGGCAGCATGACACAGCCACGGTCCAGGGAGAAGAAGAATGGAGCTCCAGTCTAGTGTGTGGTCTCTTCAGCTAATCCTCCTGACAGCCGATTGACCATTATGGCCTGGGGCCGAAGCGGCTTCCATCAGCAGCCCATGCAGCAGGAGCCTTCTCCACTCTGCCCCATTGTCTATTGACAAAGAAGGGCTGCATCTTTAACCTTTCACCTCTCAAACCTCTGCAACCTCCGGCGCAATCAGCTCGCAATCAAAATAACATAGTGGCCGTTGTGCTCTATCCTCACAGCCAGTTTCACGCTGTCATGGAGCAAAGGTACATATGAGGGAGCGCTGACGATGGTGGCCAGAACACGGGACACGGGATAGTGGTGCAAGTCTTGGTTAAATGTGAATGGGTTGTATTGAAGTCTAAATCGTATCCACTGCGTGTGGTGACCTAGCGTCTAGCACGAGGTAGGCACGTTATTTACCATCATGATATTCGACACGGCTACGAATCAAGGCGCCTTACTTTGCCGCGGGGCGCACAATTGTTGCTCCCCGAACGACATTCACATTCCTTCTCTTGATGCAGCCATATGGCGCGTGTGCTCATGGTGTAGGGTTTAGATGATAATGTACACAGGGCCGCACCCCAAGCTCATCAGCATGGCCTTCTTGTCCGCTCATCCCCTCTAAGATGCCTGCTGCCTGTCCAGTAGAACATTCACAGAGCCCCTATACCAGTCCATCACTGTCCCAGAGTGTATGGCCCAGATGGCCAGGGTTCCGCTTGGCCAGCGGAGGGGTACGCCAGCCTGTCATCTGAGTAGAGTGGCCCCTACCTGTCAGCCTGGCCAGATTTCAGCACCGAAACCCAGGCATATCGCTCACGTGCTACACACTAAGGAGCCTGGCCCAGAATCAAGGCATGAGAGTGTTGAAAAAGGCGAATCTGTCAGGCAGGGAAATAGTCTAAAGGAAAAGTTATTCAATGAACATGTCAAAGAAGACGTCCATGTTGGTACTAAGCATGCATGGGGAACCTTGATTACCTGTATGAACTGTGATCGAAGGATTGACTGCTTTATACTTTTAAGAAGATCGTATTGGTCGGATTAGGCTCTCCCATTTAAAGTTTACCTGTCATTTATGGGTATCTGGGAGAACTGAATGATCAGATCTAGTAAGCATCTTTGTATTGAAAGAGGTGTAATTTAAGAAATGTAACATACTCCAGTCATTTCATGAAGAAGCTTTCAACACTGAGGATAGCATTTTCGGAAGCTCCATTTATTTCCTGGAGAGTGTGGAGAGTCGCGAGGGTCACATCTCCCGGAGGAAAGTCAGAGGACTGGAGAGCTGATAGAGAGAGACCCCGCAACCCTCTCACAGTTACACTTGAACAATACAGATGCAGGTTGAGTGGCGTCAGAGCTCTCATCCATCAGTCCTCCTATCCAGCCTCAGTCACTTTAAGATTGATGGGAGGAAACAGGCACAGATAGATCATTGTTTTCACCGCAGTACAGAACAAAATGAATCACCTGCTATGAAAAGGCAGTGCGGCCACAGTTGAATAGCCCTTGGGCAAAATTAAATTCCTGCCTCTCCTACGGAGACAAATCTGCATGTCTTTAAGGAGTGCCAGTTGACCCTCGCAGCATTAGACAGCCCTGAAGGAGCAGATGGGCTTGTCAGAGGGGAGAAGAGTGGGATCTTCACACTGTTACATGATCACCTGCCATTACAAGGTTCAGTGCTGTTCTGTAGGGAGGGCTGCTTGTTGCCTCTTGGTAGAGGGGCCGTTGTCCCCTGGCTTAGAGAGTCAATGTTGCCTGACTGAAAGGTGATGAAGTCTTTATTTGAGAGTAATATCAGCTAACATCCAGCCCCTAAACAAGTTCTCACCTTAATCTCTGTTTAGAAGTTTCAAACAGTTCCCAAACCTTTAGAACCTCTTCTCTTTAATCTAGTTTCATTGATTTCCAGCAATTAAAAATTTAAACACTACATTACAAAACAAGGCTAATCCATTAAATCCAGGGTTCTTCTTTTTTATTTATCTTTTCATGAATCCCCTCCAAAATGCCACCCATAAAAAAGCAGTAGATAAATAAAACCAATAAAATCATCATGATGTTATTCAGACACAGCAGTCAAAAGCCACCGGTGTGTGGAATTTTTACACTCATGCAAAAGAAGTAGATTGCTGGAATTGTGGCACAACCTCTTTAGCGATTGCCTTGTGAGGTTATTACAGAGATCAATCATGAAGCTAAGGATTAGTCCAAATGTTTTTGGATTGGAGCATAGGCAGGGTCTGATTTACTATGGACACCTACTGATTTGTGCAGAAATGTTATTGCTTGATATTGTTGTGAAATAAGGAACTAAACCATCCTCCCTCCCCTATTCATTGCTACAGACTGAAGGCTACATCTACGCCATCGCTCCATGGGAGATATCACATATGACAGATTGTGGAGGAACTCGAGTGTTGGCTCCACAGGCTGCACTGTGGTCATCCCTTTGACCTCTACACCTGACCCTTGACCCTGGTGTGTAACACCATGCAGGACAATGTCCACTCTGTCCTCCCCTTTGCTCCGGGCTAACAAAGCCTGCGGCGCTGTGCGCTCCCTAAGAAAGGCACTCAAGTTCAGAACACAATCCGTTGGTCTGATGGGTTTTACCTGCACGCTGCCGTAAACCAAATACCAGAAAGCCTAAAACTATTGTTGGGGGAGCACAGAATAAGCACAGAATAAACTCTATTCTTGGCCAAGGTATGCAGCCAACACTAAAAGGTATCAACAGCCTCTTCCACGAACCTATGCACTAAAAGGTTTTACTTTTGCATGTGTCGAGACATAACTGCTAGACTTGCTATTCCGTAACTGTTTCAACCTACTACGGAAGATAACAAAATCTTTTCAAGCATCCTTGACCCTGAAGATGTTGCATCTGAGAGAAGCTAATGAGCGTAGCAGCTCTTTATCCAGCCCTAATCCTAGCTGCGCGCTGGCCCAGGGTCAAGCCTTGGTCAGAGGCAGAGGGAGGTGGGGGCTCCGTCCCCGCTGCTTGACATGCTCAAAGGATCAACTTCCCTTTCATCATGCCAGGGGTCAGAGTTTTACTACCTCTGAGCTGGATAGCGTACTGCACCGTGCTCTCTCAGGGCTAAAAGGCCCATCTGATAATAATCATCTTATAGCACGGGGCAGAATAACAGTGAGACGAGCTGTAGCAGCCATCCCTGATGGCGACGTTATCTCCGTGCGCCCCGAGTCTGTCTTATAGCAACTTTGATCCGGGCTCCATCCAGGCCTGTGTTTAAAGGGATTGGTTAGATAAGGTTTGTTCAAACATGTCATTTGGCAAAGTGGAGTCGTGGGAGCAGAGAAAGGAAGGTTTAGGATTTCTGAGTGTTTCACATATTCCTGTTAATAGAGGCATTGGGGAGGGAACTGCGTCTTTGCTGTTGACTGTGAAATGACCATGGTGTCTGTGCTAGAATTTACTTTGCTATCAATCCATGCCCAAGCACTGTTTATGCCTTAAAATAAACAACAATCTGTTGAAAAGCTCCCCATTTCATCATCCAGCAACAAGCCAAGCACCTCTGAAGAGAAGCACTGTCACTTTCTGTTTCATCTAAATCTGCAGTGTTCTCTTTGATGTTGGAGTGAAGGACAACGATATATTTAGATCTAGCAGCAGAGTAGAAACATCTTTTATAACCCTTATCCTCTTGCACCCATGAAAGATGTCTCCACTCTACATACCAAGTTCAGTGGTTTATAGCTCCCTGTAAAGTCATCCTCAACCCAAATTCAAACTCAAATGGAAGACATTTATGGCTCCTGGCTGGTCTATGTGTTGAATATCACAGAACCCCGACAAAAGCCTGTCCCCGGCCTCACAGATTTGTGGTGCCAATTGTCCCCAACTGTACCAACTGTCTCCATGTCCCTACTGTACCGGCACCTCCAAAAGACGCTTTACAACACCCCCGGCCCCTTCCTCCTCAATACCAGCTGGTCCCAGCCTTCTGTTTTCCTGTATGCAAGACAAAACATTTCTTCCACAAACCCTGCTTTCCTCATGACTTTCCTCTCTAGCTCCTGGATCAAGTGGAGGTTGTAAATACTTTCCTAGGTTACACAGGGGTCAACAGAGAGTCGCTCATTATTGCCCATATGACCCTTTCTCCCCTGTGTTTGGACAACAAATAAGACACAACCAATCATAGTCACCCATACCATACTGTGGTCATCTGCCGTGAATGTGATGGACTGAATAATATGTTATTGATTTTAAATGGGGTTTTGATTCTTTTATTCTGAATGGCCAACTGGTTCAGGACGCAGGGGTTGGTTGCTGTGCTTACAGCAGTCATGATCAGATTATCCATTGCTCTCTCTCTTTATCATGGCAGGGATGGCCGGAGGAATGCCTGTTGCCTGGTAACTGCACTGTCAGGCCAAAAGAGCAGGATGTGGACATTGGCACACCAGGACACTATCGCCATCGTCACACAGTTAGACTCTCATCACACAGATAGAATAGCAACCAGCTCCACCGGAATCGTCGACGTTATTGTAGCTAGAAACTAACAATATGGGCAAGAGGTAGAGGCTTATAATACCCGTTGTCAATTAATGTAAAGAAAATAATTTTTCTCTCAAAGACTTTGTTAACAATGCATAAGCCGTCATAATTGTGTGCCTGGTCTTTGCATTGGAATCAGGTTGAGACTAAGCCATCTTTGTTACAGTGCCCTTGTTTTGTGTAGGGACGCTAACACTATCAAACCACACACTTGCCAACATCCTAATTTGCCAAAATGTGCTGTTCTAGAACAAACATTTATTTAGCATAGTTAATGCATTGGAAGTCTGAATGTCCTGAAGTTCTTATAATTTGTATGTTGACAGAGATAAAGAGATAAGGTAGAGGGACATAAGGGGAGGGGGGGGGGGGGTGAGCTGAGAAAGACATGATGGATCACATCTGCCTGTTGTGTCTGTCTCCCCCTCTCTGCAAGCCCTCCTTCTATACTGTAATCCTCAATCATCATTCAACATCTCCACAGTGGGCCCATCCTGTCCTGCCTTCATCTCCACCCACACCACTGCTGTTCCTCCAGGGACAGGAAAGCCCCGTGGTCCTTTGCCCACCACCCCCTTCAGAAAGCAAGGCTGACAAAGCATTTTCTTTCACTTTATCTGCAAATGCTGGCTTCAACCCCTCAGGCCAAAAGATTCTCACAAACATATACTTTTTCTAATTTTACTCAATCTGTGTACAATTACATTAACACAGGCCGGTTTCATTGATTGGCAGCTAGATTTCAATATCTGACACTTGATCAATAATAAATCAATGAAAATATAGTTTGGTTTTTAAATCTATACCAGGAAAAATCCCTAAATAAAATGTGTTTTGAAGTACTCTCCGTTTTAAGTTAATCTACTGTTTTTATCATTCGTTCTATTTAATAATATATCATTCTGGTAATTACATAATACTTAATCCACATTTAGTCCACATTATCTTTAATAAATTGTTATATAATTATAGTTGTTTATTTATTTTTTTATAATTTCAATTGTTCCAAAAAAAAATCAACAAAACGTTTATTAAATGTTTGACAACAACAAATTTATTTAGAAGATTAAAGATTAAATCATCGGCACTCTTCTTCATGCTTCAGAAGAAACATGTTTTTTGTTGTTTGTTTTGCTTTGTTTTTCAGACTAATTCTACAAGAATGATAAAAAGTATACCACATGCACAAATAAGTACTTTTCTGTAAAATGTATTAACAAATTTTGAAAATATTTTAAAACATGTTTTATTTAATTCACTTAGGAAATTGAATTCTTAACGTTAGGGAGAAGAGCCTTACATCGTAAGAGATCTACTGTAACAACATTGCTAAAATGAAATCTAAAGTTATACAAATTAAAAAATATATAAAGTTTTGCAAATAACAAAAATCAAAAATCGAAAAGGCCACAAATGACATTTAAAATGTGAATGTTTAAGAAAGAAAAAATAGTTAAAAGCAAAATTCCTTCAAAAGATGTTTTACTTAATGAGATAAACTGTTAATCCATGCATTTTGGTGGCTATTGCAATGTCATAAATTCGGCCAAAAGACGATCCTCTTTTGTTAAAAACGTTGTTTTTATGGTTTGAGGAATGTTATCAGGGAAATGTCAATACATCTTCACAGCCACATGAAGGCACAATGTGGCACTGGCGCCTCATCAGAGTTGACTGTAATGTCCTTAAGGACAAACTCGTGGGAGTAAACACAACATATCTTCATGTGCATTTGGATCATGCATGCATGATGCACTGGAGTAAATTAAAGAGGACGGGAAGTGATCAGTTCATCCCATATTCTACAGGTAATAAATATAGAGTTTTTTCATAAACGTTGGGCTATCAGATTGGTTAATCTGATAGAGTACATACATGAAAAGGCCTGGTAGCTTACAGTAGGTTTAAAAACCAAATTAGTGAAGGAAATGCACAAAAGAGTTTTCTTGCTCAGTACTCCATTCTACCACCTTTTAATTTCCCCATCATATTTTCTTGTGCCTTGGCCAACACCGGATTTTGTGACTAAACCTAATAGCTTTAGGGCGTTCTCCAAGTTCAAAAGTTCACCTTTTACGATCTCCAAAAGAGCGCTGATTACCCACGTCCAAATAAAAACATTCCTACCTCTGTTCCCAGCAAACACAACTAAAGCTCGTCATAGTGCGAAATATTTCAGAAACAGAACATGTAGAAAATGCTGAGCCTTTCATACCATTTAAAACCAAATCTAATTGACTGTGATAGGCATAAACTGTGCTTTATGGTGTAATCCAACTTTATTAGAGCCTAATTCTTTATTCATTTTTTATATGTATCAACATTTATTCATGGTTGCCTAAAACAAATACCTTCAAAATAAAAATGTCCAGAGAGCTTGGGGGAAACCTACAGGCTTTGTCCACTCTTCTGTATACAGGCAGAGCAGAGGCTACAATAGAGCCTCCGTACTCAAAGTTAGACATTTAATTAGTGATGTTTTGACCAGATAAAATAATGAATCGCACGCTACACTTCTGGCTCAGATGCAATGTATGAAATAACATCCTAAAAATAATAAGAAAGAAAAAACGCATTTATCTAACTAAATCAAGAGCTGTCTGATGTTTACATCCTAAAGCTTCCCAAATGAATTATGCCAGTGATTGAGTGTTGCTTACCATTAACGGACTTTGCATTGTTTCTCTCAGGGTATTCGAACCCATTTGTTCTCTTCTCTATTTCCATTATTCTTCATGAGCGGCGTGTTCCAGCAAAAATATGCGGGGTCTTACCGAAAACAGTAACACGCTTATGGTATCTGAATCTTACGTAGCACTTTCGTTTGTCCTCATTGACTACTGCCACACTGGACGGACCACGGTCCCATGCAACCTACTGGTGTTCACACTTGATCCACACCCCCTGCACAAAACATCACTTAGGTTACGCAATGATGCACGTGATTACGCATGCATTCTGGGCAATAGTGTCCGAGGAAAGTATGATTTCGCGCAAATTGTAGTTGGAAGTTGAAGTGTAAATCCCACAACTAAATAAATAGATAGACTACATCAAATAAAGAATAATAGATTGATATAAGCTTAAGACTTGGAAGAAAAGTCATTATATCAAATAGCCTCACTGACTCGGAAAAACTTTGTGCCCTTACCCGAGAGGCTGCCTTTATTGGACTGCAGCAATAGATTGATAGCCGAGGAAATAAGTAACTGTTTCTATACAAAAAATCGCAGTCCCGCTATTAAGATGAGTGAAAAGAGACCCAGTCAAACTCCCAAACGTGACAAACTAATTACAAGGTGATATGTCGAAAGTCAGTGCAGTATAGCACAGACCCAGAGGATGACGCTGCAGCCCTGTTATAATTAAATTCAAGTGGCACAGCTTCATTGCATATACAGTAAGCAACAATGACAATTTGCTTTTTCTTTGCACTTTTTCAGTTTGCAATCTTTTTGGCCTTTCAGACTAGCAAGTGACTTCAAAATAAACGCGTGTGTGGGTTTAATAAGTAGGTAATATAAGTAATATTTAGAAATAACTTGCCTCAACCGTGGCTTAATGCTGATTATAACATTTCTTATTGTTGATGCAATGTTCAAGATTAGCTCACCCTATGTTTAATACACAAAACAAATTCATCCTTTTAAATAAATCAATTAAATAAATAAATGCCGAATAAACACAACAGTCTTCACACAGATGTTTACGCAATTGCAACAAAAATTAGTGCCCCTCCCCTCTTCGGAGGAAACCATGAGGACAGATGATGCGTTCATGCAGAGCTGAGGAACAGCGCGCACAGCAGAGGGCATTTGAATAAGTGAAACGCACGTTTTACATCAGTTGCTACATATAATATGCTTGGACTGGTGGCAATGTAGTTATACGCTTTGCATTCACTGCGACTCTCCTAACTTATGGATGCATTATTTTAAACACATATATTGCCGTACTCCTTATTGGCAAAGGATTTCTTTATTTAATTCAAAACCTTACGGAGTAAAATGTGGATATACACGAGCTTATTAGCCTGTGTTCTAATTTTGTACAAAGATGTCACTGCACAGAGCAAGGTAAGTCAATCAAATTGTTTAGACGTTTACGCTTAACTCAATGGGCCGTTTCTATCACTCGGTGCCCTTTAATAATTGTCACATGAAAAAATATGGCCCTATTTATAGTCAGTGAAATATAGCCCTTGTTGTTTCTCACTTCTTAGTATTATTGAGTGTATTGCTTAAATTTGCTTGTTGTTTTCTTGCCGATTAAGATACATTTTTGCTCTGAAATGCACATCTTTTCACTGTGTGCAAGTATAGACCTGGAACCTTTTAAGATTAAAATAGAATGATGAAGTTTATGCTACTGTTCATTAGACTAAGCATGAAAAAATAAAACAGCTCCCTAAATGCCAAATATGTTAACGTTTGTAGACAAAGAGGGTGATTCAAAGAGACCACACAGACAGTTGGAACACTTTAAAGGGAACAATGATGGGCGCACCAAAGACACCTCAAGTGTATAGGGAAGGCGTGACACCAGATGAAATGTGGGAAGAGATGGCACCCAGTGGGGTAACAGTAATATCTGCATGGTGCTGTTTGTACAGCTGTCGGTCTTCAATAAACCCACTCTCTCATAGAGCAGCATTCCCCTGAGGAAAGTCTAATCCCCGCTCTTCACATGGGCCGTGGTGGACGACTACATCCCCTCCGCTAGGAAAGAAAACACGGGCGGTAGAGGCAACAAGGCCAATGATGACCACGCCGGTTCTGTTGTGTTAGCTTTAGCAAAGAGGAGTACTTAACCGATTATCAGATGGATACAGTGGTTGCCAATGGCATGGTGTTGTTTTGGTGCCGATGCCTTTCTTTCAGAGACATCCTGTGCCCAGTGTTTCTTGCTAGACTGGTAGCTCTGAGATGATTAGGAGACAAAGTCCGCTTAGAGGACACAGAGGGCATATCATGTTTGGCGTGGGAAAAGGCATGTGCACCTGCCTTGTGTTTTTGGTTGTAAACAAGCTCTGAAATAACTCTGAGGGGTCACTTAGAGGGCGGAAAGAAGAAGCCAAAGGATGCCATGTCACCGTGAAAGGGAGATAGACAGTTGAAATGAGAAAGTTTACATACTGTACTGTACGCTTTCTAGGGGCTACTGTGCCCTTTGAACCATTGGGACCGCTCTCTCTCTCTCTCTCTCTCTCTCTCTCTCTCTCTCTCTCTCTCTCTCTCTC
>JAVQJS010103087.1:0-12228 GCA_036024795.1 Galaxias rostratus
TCACACACACACACACACACGTAAACAAGCATACAGACATACAAATGCAGTTCTTTTACTATGTTTGCTCCTATTTGTAGAATCCAAAGACGGGGCCACCACAGAGGAATTGGAGCTGGAGTTGGAGGCTTTAGATATTGCTGATGATAATCTGGAGCTGGAGGCAGCTGATGAGGTGGAGAACGAGGAGTTGGCCAAGAAACTCCTTGATGAACAAGGTAATGCTGAGGGAACCCACTTTACCACCAAATATCGATATGGATACAAACAGGATCTTGTTTCAAACTTTTTTGAATGATAGATCAAAATGTCCTGTGTGTCATGTGTCAACATTCCGTGTGTGTGTGTGTGTGTGTGTGTGTGTGTGTGTGTGTGTGTGTGTGTGTTTGTGTGTGTGTTTGTGTGTGTTTGTGTGTGTGTGGGAGGGGGGGGGGGTGTTTCATTTAGGTGTTTGGGACTATTGAGTGCACTGGCATTGTTATGTTATGTATTATGTTTGCAAACAGAACAAGAAGATGAGGAGGCTAGCACTGGCTCTCACCTGAAGCTCATAGTGGATGCTTTTATCCAGCAGCTCCCCAACTGTGTCAACAGAGACCTAATTGACAAGGTAAGACTGGGAGGATTCTAGTTAGCTTAGCTAGGTTTGGTCTCAGTTGATTCCATTACATTATATCCATGAGAAATATAGCATAATTAATTGTTATTTCAGTTGATGAAATATTACCAGAAAATATTCATTCAATGTTGAAAAGGAAACACCCATGGTTTTGCTCGAATTATGTGCTTATTGTTGCATTTGGGTATTAAGTCCCTTAGGTTTTGTGAATTGCTGAGCTTATGCGTCCTTTGATTCTAATCAGGCTGCAATGGATTTCTGCATGAACATGAACACGAAGTCAAACAGAAGGAAGTTGGTCCGAGCTCTCTTTACCGTCCCCCGGCAGAGGTAGTCTCTCTCTTATGTGTCATGGGCCCTTGTCTCCACCAGAGGGGGCTGTTGTTCTATGTATGTCGCATTAGGTTTGAGCTCAAAGACACCCGCGCTTTTGTTCTCCTTGGACAGGTTGGACCTTCTACCATTCTATGCTCGTCTAGTGGCAACCCTTAACCCCTGCATGTCTGACGTAGCTGAAGACTTATGCTCCATGCTCAAAGGAGACTTCCGGTTTCATGTAGGTCCCTTTCGGCACACACACGAATAACACACAGGTGCCACGGCCTCTTTCCAAGATTTTAGATGTCTGTCTGACTGTGGACGGTTTCTGTCATTGCTTCTAGATTCGTAAAAAAGACCAGATAAACATAGAAACCAAAAATAAGACAGTGAGATTTATTGGAGAGCTGGCCAAGTTTAAGATGTTCTCCAAGACCGATACGCTTCACTGTCTTAAGGTAGGTGGTGAGCCTATGACACTCCAGTATCCACTACATCGTCTGAGGTTTTAATGTTAGAAAAGTTGCTGGAAGGAATTTGTGTTTGTGGGTAGATGCTGCTGTCGGACTTCTCCCATCACCACATTGAGATGGCTTGCACCCTGCTGGAGACCAGCGGACGCTACCTCTTCAGATCTCCCGAGTCCCACCTGCGCACCAGCGTGCTCTTGGTACACCCCTCCCACGCACACAACTAGTTTACCTACTCGTTAAGCAAAATATGTGTACAGTTGCAAATAGATGTATTAGTAGAGCAACGAGATTTATTGGTATGGATTGAGCTTATTCTCTTAAATTCAAATAGGCAGGCGTTGTTTGTGTGTCTGTCTTTGTTAAAAGACTCCACCCACTGTCGTCCTTTGTGTTCTTTAGGAGCAAATGATGCGCAAAAAGCAGGCGCAACACCTGGACGCCCGCTATGTCACCATGGTGGAGAACGCCTACTACTACTGCAACCCCCCACCCATGGAGAAGATGGTGAGGAAGAAGAGACCGCCCCTGCACGAGTACATCCGCAAACTGCTCTACAAAGACCTCTCCAAGGTCACCACTGAGAAGGTACTGGACCTACTAGTGGAGACTGGATGGTTGCGCTAAGAGATGTGAGCTCATATGGCTTATGTGGTTTTCAGCAGTGAGGGTAACTCTTATTTCCTCGGCCTCCCCCTTTCTCCCCACCGTGGGCCCTGTCGATCCCCAACCTCTCCCTCCCAGGTCCTGAGGCAAATGCGTAAGCTACCCTGGCAAGACCCTGAGTCAAAGAGCTACCTGATCTGCTGCATGGTCAACATCTGGAACGTCAAGTACAACAGCATCCACTGCGTGGCCAACTTGCTGGCCGGCCTGGTGGCCTACCAGGAGGACGTGGGCATCCACGTGGTGGATGGTGTCCTGGAGGACATCCGCTTGGGCATGGAGGTGAGGGGGGCCGGGAAGGCCCAGGTTAGAGGCCCTTACTGGGTTTGAAAAGGAACAACAGGGTCTAATGAGAGAGAGAGGGAGGGAGGGACGAAAGAATGGGTGGGTGGGGTTTGCTCTTGGCATAAGGGAGGCGCTAACATCTACAGAGATGAATTGGTTATGGGTTAGGACAGCTTTGTGTTGTGGAACACATTCCAAACCGAGCAAGGCATGTGGCTGTTTGTGACATGGTTAGATACGCCACAGCAATGTTCACCTGGGTCAGCTCAGCCCTCTGGCTTAGGGGAGGCAAATCCTGTCAGAGAGCGCACCTCACTCATGTCTGGTGGAATGTTCTTCCTCCTCGTCTGTTTTTCTCTGCCGAACACAACACACAAACACAAACATTGCAGGTGAACCAGCCAAAGTTCAACCAGCGGCGCATCAGCAGCGCAAAATTCCTGGGCGAGCTCTACAACTACCGCATGGTGGAGTCTGCGGTCATTTTTCGCACCCTGTTCTCCTTCATCTCGTTTGGGGTGAACTCTGACGGCAGCCCGAGCCCCCTGGACCCCTCCGAGCACCTGTTCCGCATCCGCATGGTCTGCACCCTGCTGGAAACCTGTGGCCAGTACTTTGACCGAGGCTCCAGCAAGAGAAGGCTGGACTGCTTCCTCATCTACTTCCAGGTTAGCCCACTTGCTGTGTAACTTCTCTTCCTCCGCTGATCAACTGGTGTATTTATGTGCACCCAGGACCAATAAATAGCATGCTACCTCAATTAAATGGTCTCATGGGCTAATGGTCAATTGAATCTTCCCACCGTCCACTGAAAACCATTTGAAAGGCTAGCAGCCACCATCTTTCCCTTTTGGAAGCGAAGCTTCTCTTCTGTAATGTTGAGCGGCCCTTACACAACGTCAACATAGCTTTACCCCCTTTCCTCCCAGCGGTATATCTGGTTCAAGAAGAGCATGGAGGTGTGGACCAAGGAGCACCCGTTCCCCATTGACATAGACTACATGATCAGCGACACCCTGGAGATGCTGCGGCCCAAGATGAGGCTAAGCTGCTCCCTGGAGGAGGCCACCCGGGAGGTGACCACGCTGGAGAGGGAGGTCCTGGTCAAGCTGGGTATGAACACACAGCCATGCACGCATGTGTTCTATAAACAGGCCTGTTTGAAGTGTCACTCTCCCAGCCCCCACACCTGTAGCTGGTGAGTGTACGGGCGTGGGTGTAGGCAGAATATGTCACTGTTACTGCTTCAGCTCTGCTGGTCGACCCAGTTTCACTCTCTGTCTCCCCTGATGAGCAGCATTCCTCTTTGCGGAGGAGGGTGGATGGAGCAGCCTCCTTCTGGAGGTTCTGTCTGCTTATGTGCCAGACCGGTGTAACAACACGCATTCTCTGTCTCTCACATACACACACACTGATACAAACATGCACCTGCTACACCTGCCTAAAACCTTTGAGTCTGTGAGTGACGTGATTTTACCAGGTTACTAAAGCACAAGGACCCGTTTTGCATTCTGAATAACTGTGGCAAGTCTATCGATTGCAGGGCTGCGCGGCGATGCTCTGGAGAGACAGCTGAGGAGAGTGAGGGAGAGGGATTTCAGCCAGGAGAAGCAGCAGCAGAAGCAACAGCAGCTAGAGTCAGGCCATAGGCCAGGGAAAGCAGAGGCAGCAACAAGAAGAGCAGCAGGTTGAATGTCCCAGGAAAAACACACACACCTCCACACACAGGGCAGGCGGGCGGGCCATAGTATAGTAATGACGAGGAAAGGGAGAGAGGAGGCTGTTGTTCAGGTTCGTTTTCTCGCTAAGTTTCCCTGTGGAATGCGAGATCAGACAGAGGAGCTCTCTGACCAACCCTTTTACCCCTGTAGGTGTGTGTGTGCACACGCGTGGGTGTGTGTCGGAGAATGATCGATGATAGAGAATTGAGGCCGTTCAGCTGAAAAGTGCCCTCCATTGTTTGGCTTTCTATCCCTTAACCATGGCACATACTTCTGCGTTCCTGAGTCCTTTATAGACTGGATCTGTCTGTAGTAGTGCTTGACCTCTGTTGATTCTAAAATTGTATCAAGATGGCGAGAAGAAATTATCTAGCCTAAGTGACATTGATAGAGGAGTCATTGTTGGGGCATGGATGGCAGCAGAAGACTGTTAAACTGGCTGGTGTTTCAATAGGAACAGTGACTAAAGTAAAGATGCCATTCCAAATCATGTCCAGTCAACTGAATCTAACACAGGAGGACTCAAATCAAGCTGTAGATATATCTCAAGGATCAACAGCTTGATTTGAGTCCTCCTAAGTTCAATTCAGGTGATTGGACATGATTTGGAAAGGCACACACCTGTCTATAAAAGGTCCCTAAGTTGACAGTGCATCTCAGAGCACAATCCAAGCACAAAGACAAAGGAATTGTCTGTCGACAAGACAGGAGACAGGATTGTCTTGAGGAACAAATCTGGAAAAGGGAATAGAAAAAAATTTCTGCTGTTTTGAAGGTCCCGATGACCATAGTGGCCTCCATCTTCCGCAAATGGAAAACATTTGAAACCACAAGGACTCTTCCTAGAGCTGGTGGGGCGTCTAAACTGAGCCATCGGGCTTTATTCAGGGAGGTAGACAAGAACCATTGGATAGAGGATAGCTTTCCAGAAGAATAACCATCTCTGCAGCAATCCACCAATCAGGCCTGTATTGTGGAGTGGCCAGACAGAAGCCTTTCCTTTGTAAACGGCACATAGCAGCCCGTTTGGAGTTTGACAAAATGTACCTTAGAGACTCACAGACCATGAGAAACAAAATTATCTGCTCTGATGAAACCAAGATTGAACTCTTTGGCATGAATGCTAGGCGTCATATTTGGAGGAAACCAGTCAGCACTCAATCATCACCAGGCTAGTACCATCCCACAGTGAAGCATGGTGGTGACAGCTTCAAGCTTTGGGGATGTTTTTCAGCGACAGGCACTGGAGACTAGTCAGGATAGAGGACAAGATTAATGCAGTAATGCACAGAGACATCTTGGATGTAAACCTGCTCCAGAGCTCTCTTGACCTCAGACTGGGGCTACGGTTCACCTTTGAGCTGGACGACTCCAAGCACACAGTCAAGATATCAGTGTCTTCAGGACAACTTTATGAATGTCCTTGAGTGGTCCAGCCAGAACCCAGACTTGAATCCGTATGAAGATCTCTGAAGAGTTCTGAAAATGGCTGTGTACCGAGGCTTCCCATCCAACCTGATGGAGCTGGAGAGGTACTGCAAAGAGGAATGGGCAAAACTGGCCAAAGAAGGTGTGCCAAGCCTGTGGTATCATATGTAGAAAGACTTGGGGTTGTAATTGCTGCCAAAGGTGCACTATTAAAGTATTGAGCAAAGGTTGTGAATACTTATGTACATTTGATTTCTTAATTATTTATTTTTAGTACATTTTTAGTACAAATATATATACATAAAAAAAAACATTTCATGTGGTCATTATGGTTTATTGTGTGTAGAATTTGGAAGAGAAAAAAATATTTATTGCTTTTTGGAATAAGGCCGTAACATGATCAAATGTGTAGGAAGTGAAGCGCTGTAATTACTTTCCGGATGCGCTGTAAATGTATTGGAAGGACATCCGTGAATATGGTCGGAATTTGTGCCTTATAGGGCACATTTGATGACCATGAAGCCCATGAAGAATATTTCTCAATTTGATGGGATTGGTCTCTTCCATGATGACAATGCCCCCATACACAGGGCATGAGGGGTAACTGAATGGTTTGATGAGTATGAAAATAATGTGAAGCATATGCTATGGCCTGCCATGGTCACCAGAGCTCAACCCAATTGAACACTTATGGGAGATCTTGGACCGACATGTGAGACAGCTCTCCACCACCATCATCAAAACCCCAAATGAGGGAATGTCTTTTAGAAGAATGGGTTCTGTACCTCCAGTAGAGTTCCAGCGACTTGTAGAATCAATCCCTAGGCACATTGAAAGCTGTTCTGGCTGCACATAGTGGCTCAACACTTGAGCCTCATGCCTACTGAGACTCATGGAGACTCTTGGTTTTCCTTTAATCTGACATATACCCTCTGGTGTCTTTGTTTGCCTTTGCTGGTTTAAAGAAGTCAGTCTGTGTATGTGTGTGTGTGTGTGTGTGTGTGTGTGTGTGTGTGTGTGTGTGTGTGTGTGTCCCCGTCCGTCCGTCCGTCCTTGGGTGCAGGTCTGGCTATGGAGAAGGACGGCCGCAGCTCCAGCGCCATGAGCGAGGGAGAGCCTCTGGACGAGGACGATGATGACGACGACGAAGAGGGAGGGGCTGAGACGGAGGAGCAGTCCGGCAACGAGAGCGAGATGAACGAGCAGGAGGAGGAGGTGAGTGACCGACCAACCACCACAGTGGCTGTAAGGCTGCCATCGTGCCACCTGCCATCAAAGTGACAACGGGAAACGCACTGTGCTTTTATCAGGAAGGATCTGAGAACGAGGAAGAAGAGCGGGGGGAGGAGGAGGAGGAGAACACGGATTACCTGACCGACTCAAACAAGGAGAACGAGACCGACGACGAGACCAATGTGAGCCAGTGGAGGTGTTAGCTTGTAAACGTGTGTGAGTGTTGATAACCGCGGTCTAACCATGAAGCCCGGGCATTGTCTAGGAGGTGACCCTACGCAGTGGAGGCCTGAAGCGTGTGGCCTGTGCCGAGGACGAGGACTTCATCCAGGCTCTAGATAAGATGATGCTGGAGAACCTGCAGGTACCTCACAGATACCTACATCCACACCCACACAGACTGCCCACTCAATCCTGGATTCCTTTGACAAACTTTGTGTGCATGCGTGTGTGTGTGCGTGTGCGTGCACAGCAGCGGAGTGGCGATGCGGTGAAGGTGCACCAGCTGGACGTGGCCATCCCTCTGCAGCTCAAGAGCCAGCTGAAGAAGAGGGGCTCCGGGGCGCCGTGCGGCGGGGACGGAGACGCCGACATCTCCGACACCATGCAGTTTGTCATGCTCACGCGCAAGGGCAACAAGCAGCAGGTACACACACACACACACACACACACACACACACACACACACACACACACGCACACAGTCCAAAGGGTAAGCATGGTCAGGCCTTGCTTCCTAGAAGCCGAACACCATTCCTTCATAGAGGCTGCATTGTCAGGCTGCCCCAGTGATAATATTGACTGTTCCGTTGCAGGTGTGTGTGTGTGTGTGTGTGTGTATGTGTGTGTGTGTGTGTGTGTGTGTGTGTGTGTGTGTGTGTGTGTGTGTGTGTGTGTGTGTCTGTGTGTGTGTGTGTGTCTGTGTGTGTGTGTGTGTTTTTTTTAGGCAAACTACAGTGGTGGAATGTGTGGTTTTGGGGCCGAGACTGGAGCTAGTACTTTGTGTAGGGTGTGTCTATGTTTCTGGCAGTGAGATCCGTTTTACTGGAGCAGTCTAATCTGGGCTTGCTCCATGCCTGGAAGTGAGCATTTATCAGACCACAACACTCGTACGAAGGCAAAAAGGCTGTTTGTCAAGTATATTCAGCCATGGACTACATTGGGGATTTGTTGATGGACTAATCAGTCAGATGAGACATTGTGCTTTTCTCCCCTCACCCCTATTGTGAACGCATCCACCCCCCTGCATACACTGCCCGCCGAAGGGAAGAAAGGAGACCTGTGTATTCTAAAAACATGTCACTGGATCTCCCTTTGTACCTGGAGACCAGTTGGTCTCTTTTTCTCTTTCTCTTTCTCTTTCTCTCTCTCTGTCTTGCACTCTTTCTCTCTTATCTTCTTTTGACGTCTGTGACTAACTTTCACAAACGTGTGCAGTTGGTTATGAGATAGAACTGAGCTAATGATTTACTTAATTAGCTTCAACTTGTTTGTTTTTTTAATCGTGACCGCATTGCAGTTCTGTAGGAATTCCGTCCCTGCCCTTAACCGTTCGTCTGCTGTCTCTGGGCCCCACAGTATAAGATTCTGAACGTGCCCCTGTCATCCCACCTGGCGGCCAACCACTTCAACCAGCAGCAGGCTGAGCAAGAGGAGCGCATGAAGATGAAGAAGCTCACCCTGGACATCAACGAGAGGCAGGAGCAGGAGGACTACCAGGGTAAGGCAGACCTGCTGTGAGGAAGAGACTGGGTGGGGGGTTGTGTGGGCATGGGTGAGTGTTAGTGAATGCGTGTGTGTGTATTTGTGTACGAGAACAGAATCAAGCTAACAAAGGTGGGAATGATGTAATGAGTGAGGGGAATGTCGAGCCTTGCCCTTAACAACAGTTGGCTTGCTTGCGAGACACCGGCTTGTGAAATGGTCAGGTATTCGATGGAGTCAAACCTGTGTGTGTGTGTGTGTGTGTGTGTTGTGTTGTGCAGAGATGCTGCAGTCCTTGGCCCAGCGGCCGGCTCCGGCCAACACCAACCGGGAGCGCCGTCCACGCTACCAGCACCCTAAGGGCGCTCCCAACGCAGACCTCATCTTCAAGACCGGTGGAAGGTGAGACTCCCAACCTCAACCCTGGTCCATACCCAGATACAGTGAGACGTGTGGTGCTGGCTGTGCACTCTGCTGGAGGAGAGGGGGGGTGGTTATAGGTTAGGATGCATTGCTGTTTGAGGATTGTCCACACCTCAGTGCACTCAACCTGTTGATGTTTCTCTGCACCTGAACAGAAGGCTGAGTGACAAACAAGAGAGAAATGAGAGGCAGGAGCAGCGAGTAAGGCAAGAGAGACAGGAGAGGCAAGCCAAGCAGGAGAGACAGGAGGGCATTGGAAGCTAGGCCCTTGCAGCCAGGTCCCCACTAAAGACCCCAGAGACTCAGGGTTTAATCGAAGGCTCCAGGTGTAATGGACTAGTATGATTTGAGAGAACTATACCTACATATTTCTGCTCTGCTTGCTCTTTTGACTCAAGTCTGCATAGATTTACGAGGACTGAGCGTACAAGTTATATTTATTTATTTTAAATGCTGTAACTCAACATAATGAAAATAAAGATTACATTCTATGTCTAATTTCTTTCAAACCAAACGCGGATTGTGTTGTTTTTCTTGTACGTTTATGGGAGAATGGTAACATGACACACGCGTGAGAGAGTGAAGGTACAGCCATAAATTAGGCGCAGGCATTCACGGTGCTGTTAATTTCTGCATTTTTCTCACGTTCTCTCCTGCTGGCTTGACCTTAACAACACACTGAGGTGTGGCTGCCATATAGTAGATGGGTCTCAAGTAGGTTTAGGGTTGGGATGAAGAATGAAGGCAACAATGGAGGATGGTAAATAAATAGGACTGGGGGTGTAGTTGGGCTCCTCTCTGGGTCTCTCTGAGATACGGCTACTATAGTAATGTCCTGCTGTTTCCTCCAGGAGACGCTGATTGGAGACTGGCCGAGGGAGCGAGCGAATGAGAGAACGAGAGAGAGAGCGCGAGTGAGAGGAGCAGAGGAGGACCAGTCTGGTCCGATACCGGGAGTGCGCCCGCCAGCCGCCTACAGACGCCAGCGCAGACCCCCCCCCCCCCACACCTAACCCCTGCAGCCAAAGTGAAGAAGAGGAGGTGGAAAGGTGACATCGAGGGGGTGTGGACAGAGGGGGGAAACCCAGCTAAGGGGATCAAGAAAGATGAGCCCCTTTCTTTCTGTCTGTCGCCCGGACGACACCAGCACAGCAGCACACAAAAATACAAACGACTAGTCAAGAGTGCAAAGAGTAAACGACAAAGAAGAAGGAAAGACTGACCAGCTGAGGAAAAGGGAAGGAGGGACGGAAGAACGTCGACAGAGGGGTAGCCGCTCAAACATCGGCTCCCCTGGCTTCTCCCTGGCAAGATGGCGTGAACCAAGAGCTCCGGCTCCAAAACTAGCCAGAGGAGCGAGAGCAAATATGAGAAAGGACACAATGTGGTTTCAAAGGACTGCTGGGGGTACCTCCTTGGGTGACTGTGACCGTTGTTCTTCAAGAGGAAAAGCTAAATCCCTTTCAGTCTTGGTTTCTCTATATCTAGCTAAGTCACATGCTTGTGATGATGGGCTCCGATAAAGGGTGGGTAGGACGGGGTTCAAATAGCCACCCACTGTAGCCTCCGGAAGAAGAGCTTGAAATGATGGAAGAAGAGGGCAGGATGATTCACGGGGAAGTTTGTGTGTGTGTTTGGGGGGGTGGGGTTGGGGGGTTGGTGGTGTGCACGTGTGTGTGGATAAGTGTAGTAGTTTCATCCTGTCCTTGTTGGAACACCTTGCCACTGTGGTCACAAGCTTACCTGGGCAAGGGAGACCAGCGTCAACTGACCAGCGTTTCTTTATCAACTGAAAGAATATATATGAAAATATGCATTATTCTTTTTTTTCTTTTTTTTTGCATTTAACCTGCTAGATGTTTTTTTTGACTTTCATTAGAACATTAGAAGTTTGTTTTGATATTTGGCTTGTGTTGAATTTTTGGATCTGTGTGCTGTTAATGGTTTTGACAAATAGATAAGATTCTTATCTGTGCTCGTCTTCTGAAAAGTCTTGGTAATGGTAGTGGGGATCTTGTTTGATTTCTGTCTAATGAACCACCTATGGTTAGATACTCTGTATTCTGTTGCATGGGCCTTTCTGCACCAGCTTTGTAAGCCATTTTATTCCTGTCTTACAATAAAGTCTCTAGTGTTGACTGACGTGTCAAATTGGTGCCTAATGTTTTAAAGAGGAAGCTATTTGGCAGAAAATGTCTAAAGAGGGTGTGTCTGTTTGGCTGGCTTTAATTACAAGTGACAAATCATGCCCATTTCCTCACTTCCTGCATGCATACCGTCTCAAAAGAAAAAACACGACACATTCACATTCTTATACATCCGATAGGCCTCTATTTCAGTCAATAAACAAGACATTGCACCTTAACTCTAGCACTTGTAGGAGATGGTCCAGGAGTGGGTTTAGTGGTCTGCAACCCATCCATTGTGACTGACAAGGGTAATATATCTTTCATTGCTGATCTGTGCTTTTCCTTTGTATGAACAGTTAAATCCACTCTGTGTTGTTGCGAAGGAAATAACTCATAAGAACATTATTACATTATTAAAACAAATTTATATAGAAAAAAGGGTAACCAGCATTACCTTTACCTTACATTTTGGTTTGAATTACTTTATTTTTGTGTGTTGCAGATGATGATGTGTACACTGTTGTGAGTAGTTATTTAGGAATGGTCAACTATTGGCCTGTTTTTCATCCTGTACATCCCATTAAAGATAACATCAAAACAATTTAACTATATTGTTAGTAAACAGGTTATGCATTAGGTATATTCTGAGAACAAAATCATAATGGACACAGATTGCAGAAAACAATATGATGTATAATAGCAGCAACATTGGATTAAACAAAAAGAACACATGCTACCACTATGCAATGTGTATGTCTCTTGTCTCTCTGTCTTTGCCTAGGTGCATATGTGTGTGTTTGCAACACAATAAATTGTGTTAATTTCTTCAAAATAACTGCAGATTAACTGCAAAACCGGAGTCTGTATAAAACAAAACCATTCACTCACACATATATTAAAAGTAGATCAACCTTGTGTTAAACTGCATGCTTCTAGACATACTCAAGATTAACCAAAATGGGAAGTCTCGGTGAAACATACATCAACACAATAATAATGGTACTTCAAGAATGACTGTAGACAAACTACATAGTTGGAGTCTGAGTTAAACAACATACAGGTTTTACTCACAAAATGTAACATTCATACTCAAATCACACACCATAATGCGAGCACACATGCAAACACGCAGGGCAGCAATCATTCTGATTCTCACTCTTTCTCTCTCTCTCTCTCTCTCTCTCTCTCTCTCTCTGTCACACACACACACACACACACACACACACACACAC
>JAVQJS010103090.1:0-11193 GCA_036024795.1 Galaxias rostratus
ACCTCGTGTGTTGTTTTGAGTCGTGTTCTCTTGCGATCTGTTTGTGTGTGTGTGTGTGTGTGTGTGTGTGTGTGTGTGTGTGTGTGTGTGTGTGTGTGTGTGTGTGTGTGTGTGTGTGGAGGTGATAGAGATGAGAAGACGACTTTAGCCTTCGCAGCAGTTCTAGTTTTCTGCGGCCCGGTGCCTTTTCTTTTGTTCTGCGTTTCCCATTTTAGCCCCTCCTCAGCCCCCTGAGAGCGCCAATCATCTCCCTGTGTTTCTCAAAGTTCTTCTGTCTTCCCAACCAGGCCCTGTTGGTGCTCTGCAACTCCCAGTGTCTCAGAGCCCGGCAGGACATAGAGACTTTGAACTTTGGGAGAGTCTTTTTAGGTAGGCCCCTTGAGACGCGGGGACTGTGACATCGGGTCAGCTGCCTTGTGTTTTTTTGCCCAGCCGTGTGTCACCGTCACGGGGCTTTGCGGAGGCGTGCGGCTGCAGAGCGTGTCAACGCAGACGGAAGGACCCCCCCCTCCACATCCTGACAAAGGAAGCCCTCTCACAGGGTCATACAGCGCCAGACAAATCTTAAGACAGCTCTCCTTTCACTGGTCTCTTACTCCCTCTCTTTCTCTCTCTCTTTCTCTCTGTTCCTTTCTTTCTCCTACTCTCTCTTTCTTTCTCTCTCTCTCTCTCTGTTTCTCGCTCTCCTTTTCTTTTTGCCTTCCACCACTTACCTTCCCCATTCAAATTGTTACATAAGAACTAGAAGATTTTTTTTTTGTTTTCTTTTTTGTTCTGGCATGCAGCAGTTTAATTGAAAAGGAGACCCTAGATGAAAACTCCCATTTCTTTTCAGGTCTCCGTTCTGTGAAAGCCCGGAAATGTACCAGGGGAAAGAGAACTGAAAGTACGGGGAAGTCTGAAAGAAATAGGTCATGCTATTGAAACAATATGAAAGAGAAGAGGCTGACATTCTGCCTGTCTGCCTTGTTCCTGTAAAGGTGCTAGGAGCTGTTTTTTTCTCTCTGTCTCACGTAACAAAGTTATGTAGAGCATCCTGCGTCAGTGTCTGGGAACAGTAGCTGATGAAACTTTCTGGAAGAGAAGTCAATGAAAGGTGTCTGGACTATTTTTAGTGTGCATACCAAGTATGGGACGATATTGCATTAGCACTGCCCCCCCACCACCACCACCACTGTAATAACCCAGGGGATGTATGTCAATTGATTTAATGTGGTAAAAACTTTACTTGTGAAAACAATGTTGTCTGAGCCCTGGAGTCCTGACAAGACACGCTGAAAAAGGCTGTTGTTTCTTGGTATTGAATTCCCGCACTGTGGTCTTGTCTACTAACCACCTGCATATGTTTGCTTTAAAACAGGTGCACGGTTGCTGAGCTGCTGCTAAGCCCCATATCTCTCGCAGCGTGCTGATGTGCCCTAATAGGATTGGTCGTAGACAGTGGAGGGAAAGAAGGATTTACTGATGTTATCACGGGAAGGTTTTCTGGGATGTGAGGCCGAGTCTGGCGGCGGCAAGGACCCCGCGGACCCTCCCGTGGGACCTGAGCATCTCCAGGCTGTTAACCACACAAAGCAGACCCATCAATCTACAAACAGGGCAGGGCATATGTGGAAGATCCTACAGGCCCATGACTTATTCAGGAGACAGGAGGGGGGAGCCTTACAAGGTTAAGAGCCTTTGCAAAGTCAGAGGCTGCACCGCCTATTAATTGGCCTTGATCAGTCGTTAATGCATTATTAAAATCTTCTAAGCGGGCCCGAGGCCGGTCCTGCAAAGTGTTAAATCAGAGGGACGGGGCGGCAAAGTGCAGGGGAGCAAAACGCTGGCCTTGCTGGAATGTTGGCAGCGTGAATAAGAGCACCGGGAGGGAAAGAGGGAAGGAGGGAGAGGCGTGGGCCGCGATCGAGGGAGGAGAGCTGGGGAGGGGGGGGGGTAGTTTGTGAAACAGGGGCAGGCAGCCAGATGCCCAGGTTCTTGTCTTTCTCTCTCTTTTTTTTGCCTGTGTGTCAGCACTAGGCTCCCCTCCTCTCACAGGCCCGCCTCACGCTCTTATTCACTGCTCATTTATATGATGACTAAGGCCGCGCAGTGGCTGGTACCCCGGCAGCAGCGAGGGACTCTGGACCCACTGGCATCGCCTCTGCTCAGCCCTGCTCCGCTAGTTAACGAATAAGACTACACGCAGAGCCTGTTCTCGACGTCGAGCGGAGCCCTTTAGCCTAACCGACCTGATGTGAGCAGACTTTGTGTAAGGGCTGCCTCAGACAGGTGCCACTGTTAAAGGAGGTTGGCGCTCCCTGGCTCTGCTACCTCTGTCTTTGAGTTCTATGTGGGAGCTTCTCTCCCCGAGGCATGAGTGCCGCAGACGGGCTCTTGTGTCTGGACAGCCCGCCTCTCCACCCTGCAGACGGCTGCCTGCTGATTCATGGGCTCTGTGAATTCTCTTAAGAAGTTGTTATATAAAAGCCAACGTGGAATGATCATTGCCTGAAGGGAATGAGCGCCACAGCAGCTTAAAATAGATCACAGGTTGTGAACAGTCTCAGGGGATGGTTATTATCTTGTATTCTTTTTCCCCCCAACCCCCCTGCCACCTGTGTACACGGTAGACAGGCAGGATGAGAAAGTTGTTTCATATAAAACATTCCCAAGTTGACACTGCAATTGCTATCCACATGCCAGAGGGCGGTGGTATTGATATGTGTCTACACTCTGAAAGGTTTTGGGCAAGGAAAGCCTTCCTTGAGAGGCTGTCTCTCAGCTGTCAACATGAGCAAAGTCTATCAGACTGAGGCTAAAATCTACCACCCAATACTCTGGTGCAGAGAACTGGGCGAGGAACAATCCTATCATGTGATGTTTGTGTTTGCTAACTGCTCAAGTGCTTCTTAAGTCAACTTGTATTGCATGTCTTGTTATCAGGTTGGGCAAAGAGAACTATTGATTCATAAAGTCAAGGTAGTTACAAATAAAACATATGCCCGTGGGAGTGAACGATCAAAGACATGTCAGCGCTCAACACATCTTTTGAGTTAATTTCATGTATTTATAGACAATAAAACCATATTTCCAAGCGCAATGTAATTTGCCTGATATTTTAAGCAATAATAGAGGGGAAGGATATGTGTGAACAAGTGTCTGCTGCAGTTTAAGGGTGCGTCTACTTTAGTTAGCAGGACGCTGTTCTATAATGGCTTCCCATTCTGCAGCCGAACCTGAACCATGCCAATTAAAACTCCAATTACCTCAACGGAGGAAAGCCTTTGGACCTACAGCCTCTTCAAGTCTAATGGCACATTCCTATCTCGTCAAGTGACATTTAATTAAAATGTCCTCTATTTTATGACTGTGAAACATTTGAATGTGTTTTATGATTGTGCACAGGTGCTGTAAACAATATAATTCCCAACAAATGGTGAGGCTGAAATGGGATTGTTGAAGTTAGATGTCTTCTCTCCAGCGCCTGAACTAATGTGCAAGGGTAGATGAGCTGTGATGTTCTATGGCAAAAGAAAGGTTTCAGCATCATTTGCGGGCCTCTAATTGGGACGCGTCTCAGAGTTGTGAATCAGTTCCTAATCAGTGTTTAAGCAGCACAAAGCTGACACTCATTTGGGGAAATCATAGGTTAGGTTGTTTTGATCTTATAGTCTTTGCTCATATATATTATATCCAAGCCTTTTGTGTGTGTGTGTGTGTGGGGGGGGGGATTATTGATTGATTTATTGTTCATTATCCTCAGACGAATTACCCACTGGCAGAATTTATTTCTCTGTCCCTCGCACAGTACAGTGTACCGAAGCAGCAATATCAACCATTTAAAAAATAAATTGTAAGTTAATTTAATACAAAATGTCAGGCTGCAACCAGTATTGTGCTACTGCCACTAACTGAAACATGTTGTATCGATTCTTACTCCTAGCTATACAAAACCTAGCTGTTTTTACAAATTTGAGGACATTACATCTCATTATCTGGATAAAAATCTTCTCAATTTGTGTCTTTCCATCCCAGAATGGTTAGTGATAAGGCCCTGCATCCAAATCTTAATATTTTTGGAAAGAAAGAAGTGTCTGGTTGGTGGCAGTTTTACCTCGGTGAGTAAATTAGCATGGCGATGGTGGATAAGATACAGCAACTGTCCACACACACAGGCACACACACACACCCTCCAGATTGGGAGGATGAAGGCTGAGATCAAACCAGCTGGCCGAGTCCATTACCGCAATCAACAGTGCTGGGAACACACTTTTTTTATGTTCTGATGCAATTAGCGGTCTGCCTGTTTCTAATGAAGCTTGGCTATAACCGGTCAATTAAGCCCAAATGAAAAATTGAGGAAATCAGGACACTACTTAATAAATGTCAGGAGACAAGTAATTGTGATATGTCTGAGGAGCGTGACTCTGAAGCAGATGTACTCATTCTTACAAGTGACTCTGTTTTGGAAATGAGTGGATCTTCACATCCCTGCAGTGAGAACACTATGCTCCAAGGAGAACAATTAGACTTGCAGTATGTTTCCCTTTTGTTTCACAATGTGCCCATCAATGGTCCTATACGAAACAAGCAGCCTTCATTTCTGCTGCTCATGGTTGTGTTGGAGACTGTGTGCAATGCAAGAGCCTAGTGCTTTGCTTTTCTGCTCCAATCCATCCAACTGAATTGCTTCCTGTCAGAAGGCTAAATTGCCTGACAATTTTCCCTCCGTTGTCAGGCGGTGCTCCCAACTCGTCTGAATCTATCGTGCATTCTTTGTCATTCTCGAAGAGAAGGTAAAAGGGTATTACAGTTGCAATCAAAGGGCTCCAGTTTATAAAAGTCCCCTTAGAGGTGCTCGTGACGTCAAATTGAAAATCATGTCTGCACGGCGCTCTGTCTGAATATTTTAATAAATGCCCTGGACTCATTTATTGAATAGTCACTTGTCAATCTGTCAGTTGATAAGACATGCTGAAAGTGGGCCAGGTACTCGACAGAGTGCTGAATATTTTCAAACTCCTCAGACTCCCAAAATACAGCGAGGGTTCTTTTATATTGTGTGCCATAACTTCTCTTGTGCCTTGTCATCCCAAAGGTTTCTGCTTGAGTGGTTAAAAAAAAGCCGCTTTTTCAGTTGAATGATCAAAGGATGCTACTTCTAGTTGAGATGTGTTGTAGGCATGTTAGGTCTTTGCGTGTTTCCTAATTCCTTACAGTGTCTCTGACTTTTTGGATTGTGCAAAAAGGTCAGATAAGAAGCTTTTGATTCGACACCCAAATAGATGTTGTATGTAAAGACACTCCTGGGCATTTTTATGCATGCATTAAATCAGATTTCAAAAATGTAACTTTTAACCTCTTTGGGCATATCATATTTGGTCATATTTTCCATGGACCCTAGGGTTTGCTAACGGAAGGAAACAGGTTGTTAATATAGCGACAAGCTACAAATTAGTACCTAAATATTATTGTCCATTCTTGTGTAAATATACAACTTTTTAACCTTACAAGAGGGATTTCCCGTTAATCGGATTATCTTGTCTTCTAGGGCCTTTCCTAGACTCAGATTTAGCAACACCAATGACATCAGCAAATTGCTGCAAATGTACTCACAATATATTATAAGATCATATCGATCCTGTTGCCCAAATCAAACTCTAGAACACTTCCGGAAATATGTTACTGATTCAATTTACCAGATGATCACTAATATCCTTTTCTTGGCTACATTATAGACACATAATAGACCATTGTTTTCTTAGAAATTAATCTAACTTTCCATGGTGGGTACCACGTGAATGCAGTCTCCATAGCTTTGCAGGGACACATACATTACTTCTGGCGTGATGAACAAGTAGAAGTACTGGCTGAGGAGGTTACGATTTGTTACAATGGGAAGGATGGAAGGGGATTGCATTTACATCAATCACACACACACTCTCACCCTGTCGCATTAGTCTTAGGGCCACACTATTGTTCAAGTGCACATTAGCAGTGTTATAGTTGAATGTTTCCTCACTGGGCTCGAAGATCTCTGCGTCCCCCCGCACACCATCAGCGATGTAAACACGACAGGGCTTGCCAAAGCACTTTCACAGATGGCTCGTGAGGCACTCTGCCTTGTTTTTTTTCCTGTTTATTCAGCGCTGCTCGTCTCTGTAATAAAATTGCTTCATTACACCAATTTGCACTCCCAGCATTCGCTGCAGCGGCGTGCAGATGCTCATGCTGCAGTCGTCCGAGTAAAATGAAGGACAAAGTGCCACCAATACATTAAGGGCCACCAAAGCACGGTCATTCAGACAACCGACGTTCTCCGAATGCGCGATTTCGGTTTTGTCTCTGTTCGTTCCCTCTGAGCAGGTTTGTGGTTTGTTCTCCCCATGTTTGTTTTTCCTCTCAGCACCGAGTGTCAGGATGAGGAGCCTGGGAGCTCAGAGGAGCGTTGTGCCCCTGAGTCAGACCCAGGGCCGCGGGTGCGGCTCTGCGAGGCGTAGGCCCACCCCTGTGACCCGGCTCTTCCTCTTTCCTTTTACACGCCACCCCTCAGCCGTCACGTGCCACTTTAAAGGGCTTCTTTGAAGGTGCACTTACCTAGAACAAAGGTAACCAGTAGCCAGCCTTCTGCTTACAGGTGCACACACACACACACACACACACACACACACACACACACACACACACACATGGCAGGTATATACGTGGTGGATATATACGTCCACTCCCAGAGTAGAACTCCCAAGGTTGTTTGGTAAATATAATTCTCTGAAACAGTAAAGGTCGGTTGAAATTCCAATAATACAAAACGTGAAACGTCACAGTGTGACCGCGTCTCCTGATCCCATACGAAGCAGGAAATCCAAACAACGAGGCGTGATATGCCGCATGGTCGGGCTGGAGAGCAGAGGGTCAGGAAGATGTTGTCCATGGAAGGTGGCGCACCTGGTCATTCACACCGAGTTGACCTTTGGAATATAGGAAAATGACAGAAAGGTTGATTCACAAACCTCCCTCTTCTCCTCTTCTTGTTAACTCTCGTAAGTGTGGGTGCCACAGAACATAGTAGTAGTAGTAGTCTGTCTCAATCTACTGCTGTCTTTGTTCGCACGAGTTTGGCTGATCGGAATTTTTTAGGTTATCAATATAATCGTCATTTGTGCCCTTATTAAAGGAATATTAAGCTAGTGTACAAAATGTTGCAGCATGTAGATGTGTTTGGCGCGTTTGCACCAGGTCAGTGCCCTAGTTGGAAACGTTCAGCTTTTGTGCTCCTTCACTCTAACATCTCTCCACTACATGGCAGTATATTTTTTGGTCTCCAAATGAAGTCTACTGTAGGACAGTGCATTACTTAAAGTTAATGCTGAAGTGTTTTAATGTTACCACGAGGTAGCAACATGTGTTTTTATTTATTCATTAGAAAAGTCTGCTTTTTTATTTATTTGTATGCTCTCATGTGAAATACATTTCCATTCATTTTAATTTATTCAACATAAGAATATACAATTTACATCAAATGAACACAGACAATGAAATTGCTAATCACACTTATTTCAGTGACAATAGTCACCCGAAATGTCACGGTTGTGACAGCCCCATCTACACTCTTTGTTTCGGCTGTGTGAATCATGCCAGTAATTCTGTATGATGTTTTCCTCATCACTGTAGGGAACGAGCAGTGAAGCCGCGGGGCCTCAAGTCGTTCTGGCGTTCTGCATTTGAGCAGGAGGGTGGCCTTTGATGTTAAAGAGGATGGATTAGAGAGATCCCCCTATGCTTCATATGCAGGCAGTCACATGTGGACCAAAGCGGGGATGCTGTATGTGGTTCAAGGCGATCTCATTCTCAGAGCGGGGGACTCGCATCACATAGCTGTTACATCAAGGCCCCTTCCACACCATTGTGTCACATTTTCAAGGTGCCAGCCAACGTTTTTCCTTCCAGTAAGTCCGTGCTGTGTCCAACAATGATCCCGTTCAGCGGGCTGGTTACAGCGTCCTCTTTGAAAGGCACACTTACAAGCACTCACACCTATGTGTCTTGAGTGCACATAGAAGGACACCACTTCACGAGAAGAGAGGGCGGGCCCGCTAGAGGTTATGGTGATTGGGCCTGGCGGCGTCAGTGGCGTGAGCGACGGGAGCTAACAGTGCTGTGGTGTCACTGGTGATTGCTGGCAGCGGGCCGTGCCTTCCTGAGACAGGAAGCTCGCGAGCCTAATTGTCGTCTTTTCTTTTCCTTTTTATCAGATGAGAGAGCGGCTCCTGAGCGCCTTCTCTATTTTTAGCTCCCGATGTCATGCACATTTAATTGGGACTTTAGCAGAGTGTGAAATTAGCAGTGGCTGACTGACAGTGGGCTGTGGAGAAGTTGCACGAGAGAAGTGCCCTCCTTTTGACTTTGTTTGCCCGTGTTAAGGGACATGGCTGCCGTGGTTTATTGGTTTCCATGTAAGACCTTTTATCCATGCCAAAATCCTCTCAATGAAAAGCTGTTGGGTGCGTAAAGATCCACTCCTGAGTTATGACAGGCTTTCACGTTGGATTTCCCGTAGGATCTGTTTGGAATGTTACGCGGCGCCTCGACGTCACCCGCGCCGCAAAGCCACTAAGCCCGCTCGGATTGGCCCGTTGTTTCCTGTCTAACGTTGTGTTCTGCCATGGCTCCGTGTGTGTCTTTGGAGGCAGCTTCACTGTAACATGCTTCCCATATGGTTCATATTGGGCTACAGAGCGAGGGCCCATAGAGGGGGCTTTGGACCCGTGCTGTCTTGCAGATGGTGGATCAGCCAAGCAAGCGATGCATTCCCCCGCCATGCCCCTGTGTGTGCGGGTGCTGTTGAGAGCAGCAAACGGCCCACGGTCCAGACTGCTGAGCAGGGTTACTTGGCTTCCAGCGCTGTTCACATGGTGGTACCCCAGTATCTCCCTTTCTTTTCCCTAAATCATTCTACCGCTTTTCCCTTCTCCTCTTGCTTATTCAATGCAGATTAGCACTGGCTCGACGGTCATGAACAGTATCTGTTTTGTTTTGAATACCACACATGGTCTAAACTCGAGTGCTATTGAAATGTAGACGATAGGAAACCCCAAATATTTGCTTTGTATTCTAGTCAGTAGCATACGATGAGGTGACTCCTATTTCTACAAAGCCAGATGTCACATCTGCAAAGGAGCCAGGACACCTCATTGTCCTCCCCTCCCCCGCACATAACAGACCTTTATGTAGATAAATTGGCCTTTTAGTCGTAGCCAGCCTTCGAGCAATCAAATGCCTCTCTGCTAATTGAATTGCACTGTTTGCCTTACATGCTCCACGTAAGTGTATCAGTGGTCGAGTCTACGGAGAGGGCAGATTCCCGGTGCTTTATTTAAAGAGACCCTGAATGGGTAATGAATGTTATTAATGAGGACGGAGGGTTCGGGCAGACAGCCACTCAAACAAAGCTCCTTCCGAGGCACAAAACGGCTTTCTAAAAGCTTTGTAAAAGAGAAGAGTAGCCTTCAATCCTCGCGTGTAAGACACAAGACACTGCTGTTTTTATTATCCCTGTCTTAAAGTTATTAGAGGCAGTGTATCTGTTGGAGAGGATTTTGGCGTCCACTATTGTTTGCTTGGTGCATTATTTCCTTGCACCGTCTTTAAGACAAAGACATGCAGAATACTCATGGTCACTGCGTATCACTAGCGCGATCAACCACTATACTCCGAGTAGGGAGATTGGGCTGGTCAATATTGTCTCTAGATTTGTATTTTGAGATATTTTGATTTCAAGAGGATTCTTTTCATCCCCTTCATTTTCCCATTGACAATGTGCTATCCGAAGAATTGCGTAAAGATAATCGATTGATATTAAAAGTTGCCAATAGAGGCTTTCATTTTAACTGTAATAGTACATTTTATTTTGAGGCGCTTTTCAAAACACTCAAAGACACTTCACTGGTAACTTCATTGGTTTCTCCGGTCTAACTATCTAGTCACTGACTGGCCATGCCTCAGTGTCTCATATGCTGTCTTGAGAAAGGTCAGCCGTCCAACAGGGGCAACCTCTCCGTTTGCTAGCGCCTCGTCTGCAACAGATTGTCCACAATAATTGAGACAGCTGCAGGGAGAAATGTCAGCACGCACTGCGCATGGTAATGATCGGGCAGTCCAGCGGGTCTAAGGGAGATTTGCATGAATACAATAGCGTGTAACGGTTTGCTCACAACACGTATTGAACAACTAGAGTGGGCCTCAGAATGCACTGAGAAACGGCCATGCCTGTGCTTGCCTAATTGAAACACTCTTTGAGCTACTCAAATGGATTGATTTGGTCTGAGTGGGGGTACCCTGATCTTTTTAACATGATCTAACTGGATAATTTTAGCTGGGATTCCTGAGAATTTGGCCTTTTCCTCCTCCTGACAGCAATGGGGCAGCGTCCTGTCTGTCAGCAGGAAGTGCAATAAGTCAGTCTGGAGTCTCTCATCTTTCACGCCCACTAAGGGACTGGAGCTTCCACCTGATGCTGTCAGCAGTGTCTCACACACAAAACGGTGACCCCACTCTTCTCTATAATCTTGTTGTGCGTACAAGAGTATACTGTCTTACACACACACACACACACTCACACACACACACACACACAGAGAGACAAACACTTTTGACTCCCTCACTTGTTTGCTCGGTAAACATACATTTCTGCTGCGAAACGTTCTGCTGCGTTCTCATCAGCGTTGCATGGTAATTGCCTTCTTGTTGACCCACGACTTGTGTTTCTTTAATACAAGAATATTTTCCTCCTAACCCCCTTGAGCGATCATGTCACAGTGACAGGTGTGTTATTCTTTTGTGCTAAAGGAGAGATGCTTATGGAGTACATCGGTACTAGGTAAGGTTTGCAGCCCAACTGTATATCGCAGATATATTATGAATATCTTAAACGTAGCCACCTCACCAAAGTGGAATTCCAAGGTCCCTGAAGAGAGTGGAAATTCCTTTGGGGAAGGACGGGTGTGAGGGGGAGAGAGAGACAGCAGGTGGAGGAATGCATTAGTAGCCTTGAGCAGGATGGCCCGCCTTTGTCGACAGTTTGGGTGGAGGGAGAAGCGAGGCTGTGTGTTTGTGTGTGTGTGTGTGTTTGTGTCTGTGTGTGTGTGTGTGTGTGTGTGTGTGTGTGTGTGTGTGTGTGTGTGTGTGTGTGTGTGTGTCTCAGTCTTGAGTGGA
>JAVQJS010103124.1:0-10660 GCA_036024795.1 Galaxias rostratus
CTCGAGCATCCCCCCCCCCCCCCCTCTGTTCTCCTCTATGGGATGTACAGTAAAACTGGGATGTGCTCAGTGGAAAAAGTGGGCCGCAGCTCGTCGGCAACGCCGCTGATGCTATTAACTTTATCCCAAAGGAAAGTGCAGCATCAGAAGGTTGGGACAGCATTAAACTGGAGGTTGATGACCTGAGTGCAGATGTCACCGGCATTAACGTGATCATGATAGATTATATTTGATATTCCAACCACAGATGCTTTTGCGTACCACTATTTGTTAATAGGTCATGTAAAGAAGAAGATACTGCCACTGGCCACCAAATAAATTGGCCTTATCAATCAGAAGTGCATCTTCAACAAAATCTCCAACGTTTTATTTATTTGTCATGCTAAAATCTGTATCTGTAACATGAATGTGATGTATGGTGTTAACTGTAAAAAGCACAGATATTTTACTGTAAATTAGGCACCAAATGGTCTTTAGAGCAAAGTTAAGGAAAGGAGAACAAGTTGACTTTTTAGGGTGTGACGACAAATACTTCACATTTCAACTTCTCACCGATGTAGGCAAAATCAATGTATTTTAAAACAAATACACTTGAGAGCAAAAGCAAGACCACATAGATCCTGTTGATCGTATGCACCACCGGGTATCACACCTGGGGGTATTGAGACGAATGGTAGCATGGTACTGTGAACACTGCAATTGCCTGTGGTAGGGTATTCTAGCAGAACAGAGCCGTATTGTTTTACATAATATCCTTCTTGGAGATTTGATACTTTAATGGAATCTGAGGGAAATGCTAATGTTAAAACTGCCTTTGGTGATTATTATCATGATGAGATAAGCTGAAGATACATTATTTTCATGGTTGTAGTCAAGGCCCTGTGGAATGATAGTACATTGTCAACAGATCCTTTCTGCGGGGGCTATTAAACTGCAATTTCAGCCCCAGCAGAAAATATCTATTGATTGTCATATCCAACTGTTTAGGAATACTACAAATTGATTATGTGTAAAAGAGTTCAATGTCGAAACAGAAATTTGAATAGCTTTATATTATAATAACCTTTTTGTTTATGCAAGAGTCAGTTGATCCACCTGAAAGCAACAGAAATGTACGTTGCTTGATGTTATTAAGTAATGCAGTGGGTTTATTTTTAGGTAGCAGATCAGAGAGTTGGCGATACTATTCTATGGCTTTTTTTTGTCAAAGGACCACTTCCTCTAGAAGTATGCACAGTGTCCCAGGTGGCCTCCTTTCCACCCCAGAACATAGGCAGCAGATCCCACTGGGCAACCTCCACCGGCCCCCTCATTAAAGGGAGAACTCACAGAGAGAATGTCACAGAAAGACAATCATGTTCATTCATTGAATTGAATTCATTTAGAATTATTGTTACTATTCATAAAATTGGATTGTAACTGAAAAAGAGTAAACCCCAAAAGAGTTTAACCATATCGGCTATTTGTGTCTTGAATGCATGAACTCAACCAATCTGGTCTGATCAGATGTGTTTAGGCTCCAGGCTTTTTGTCATCACAGGACGTGGACTAAAACATAAGACCTGTGTTGCCATGTGGACACTCCCCTTGCAATAGGAAATCCAGATATCCATGCCGGACCTGGGAAGATCTTTGTCATTAACCCTGGTTTACTGGAGACAGAAGGGGAGAAGGGGTGGTGGAAGGGTCAAAGAATTAAATGGACTTTTTTTTTTTAATGGGAAGGACATGAAAATAAACTCATGGTACTGTATTACTGCATTTTCATTGTAGCAATGGCGTACTGTCTTTTTTCCATGGAAAGTGTTGCAGCGCAAGCTGATCACACTGAAGTAAAAATACGCTTCAACACATTACTCCAGTGGAATCAATGGTGCTAACCAGCTGGTTAATCCTTACGAGAAATTCCCACATAGTTAACTTGATTTTGCATGTCTTCACTGTTAAACCTAATAAAACTCTGCACGATTATTAAAAAATCATTGCTGAGTGAAAACCATCAGACACACTAATGACTTCCAAAGTGGGTCAGATTAGGGGTGAAATTTCTTAATTGAAAATACAATTAAAAGATTATAGGGCTCCTGTTTACGATTGCTCTGAATGGGAAGTATGGCAGCATGGACTTACAAGCTGTCATTTGCATCATCCTCATTTAGCCCGTGATTTAGAGCAAACAACCTTCCACGACTGTCCCCAGGACTGCCTTTCCTGTTTCTTGTTGTGATTGTGGTGGCAGGATGCAGAGGAATGGTGGCTGGTTTGAGGCACCTCAGGAAAGAAAGTCCCTTTTTGCAGATGTGTTGTTTTATTCTAAGTCACATCAATAAAGATGAGATGAGCAGGAGGTCTTATCTTTGGGTAAAAGGCCTGTAGTTGGCCCAACAGACAGGAAAGAATCCGTGACACAGATTTGCTGTTCTTATTCCCATGACGACAGTTGTAGTACTTGCCAGCACAAGGGCTGCCCATTTCCTTCACCTAAGAAAGACGTCGAGGGCCTATTTATACACCGAGACCGACGTGCGATTTACACAAGGAGGCTGATATCTTTATTGACTTGTGGTGATTTGAATAAAGGAAGTGTGTCTGCGGTAGAGGAAGTTTATGTCATGGCTTCCTCAGCGTTACTTATGACCAGTGAAACCAAACCCTCAGACTGGTATTCATCATTTAATGACAGATAAAGGAGTGACCTCAGTGCGTGGCGAAGTTGAGCCTGGGTGATGGCCGTATAGTCTCACTGTTGAACGATCCATCACAGAGTTGGCAACATCACAACACAAAGCACTGTTTTGTCAGTAGCCAGTCATTCATTTAGAAAGGTATCAAATTAGCGAATGAGATCAGCTCTCCTGGAAGCACTTGACAAGGAACTTTGCTTCAGCAAGCTGTGAAGGGAATCTGTCACAACTTGAATAATGAAAAACTCTCCACATAGCTTTCGCCTGTTCGATTAATTTCGCTCAGATGACGGGAACAGCACAATATTGAAATTGATACCATGTGTCTACCATTTTAGAGCTGAAAAATTATTGAGAGAACACAGAAGATGAAAGGCTGATTTTATTGCATGTGCCCAAAGTAACAATTCAGGTTGTTCACTATTTAAAGTTCAACTTTATTCATACGTGAGTTTGAATCCTTGTTTTCAGTAAGACCTTAAAAGGACCAAACTTTCATCTGAACGTAATGAGAACACACTGTAATTATTACTCTATTGAAATTGTATACATTTTGCTAAAGACTGACCTTGGTAAACAAGTATACAAGTACTAAACTAACAGTGTCATCAGCTAAGAAGCTAGGATATGAAATACATGTTCCAGGCATTTGCAAACAAGTATATCTAATTTAGAATGCTTAATGCAATACATATGTAGAAGCAAATAAATATGCATGATATCTTGGTTTTACTGTACAGCAATATTACAGTAGCATTATTCAAACTACACAGTAAATTGACCCTTGGGTTTTATAACATCCGTTGAAATATATGCTATCGCATACTGTCCACATCCAAAGATGAAATCCCAAACAGTTGTCAATAGTTTTCCACGTGCACAGCTGATACAATCTTCACCCCTGCAGATGTATATCTTGGAAATTGAATGTAACTGCGGTAAGTAAGGGCATTTCAAACATGTCTCTGGGCTCATTGATGATGCTCCCGAAGAGACATGCATGCATGCACTGGAACACATTGATATTGCAGAACTTACATAATGGGTATTGCAGGACCTAGGAGTGATGGAATTTGCCATAACCATAGTTTCATGGGCTTCATAATGACACACTTGATGCTATAAACAGTTTTGACAGGAGATGTAAACAGTGATTTGTCTCTGAGAAAATCATTATTAAATGTAGGCGATATTATTGTTCTGCTAGGCAACAGATTTAACCAAATATAACTTTGCAGTAAAAGCATGAAGTCAAATGAATGTCTTACATCGGAAATAATTCGAGGCCCTGCTTCTAGACAGAGCCAACCCTATAAAACAGTAATATCATTGTTGTTATGCATGTAGCGCTGATCACTACTGTAAGGAAACTTAAATAAAGTAAAGTAACATTGCCTGCCTCGTCATAAGAATTTCTTTTCTCAGAATGATCCTGTATTATACTGTGCATTTGACAAATAAAACACTTTGAACTTGAACTTTGAACTTTGAACATTGACAGTTGGCAAAGAGTGAACTTTTTTTACAAAAATGCTAAACTGTAAAACAAAATATGACATTGGGACACACATAAGTGCAGCATTTGACTCTATCACTTTCTTTTTTTGTGTTAAATGTAAAATCTCACATCTTGTAACCATAATATTTCAGTATCACAATGTCAAGAGTTAATAATAATCTGTAAGAAATCTTTTTGCTCTAGAATCAGACTGTGGATTATTTTAAAGTGGTGATGTATTGTCCTTTGATGATCAAAGTAGTCACGCTCTTACTCTTACAACATACCTGTTTAGATAATGTGATGCTGGAATACTAACAAAGTTGTTATACTATTATAGACATCATATTATACAAAGGTTATCATTTGTGTTGAACAAAAGTTGAGAGGAATATAATATAAAAACATAGTGTTGAATAAAAACAAGATTTGATAGTTGGTCAAGTCTCTTACTCGGATAAGATCTTTGACTTGCTGACCCCTGCAGTGATAAAGCCTGACCAAGCTCTGTGAGTTGTCTGCCTTGTCTAAAAAAAAATGCCATGATTACTTCCACGTCCTCTCTCAGTTTTCACTATGGTCGAAGGGGGTGCCTAATGGTCAGTGTTTTCAAGCGTTGAGAAATGAGTTCAGATAACGACAACAAAAACGAGGGAAAACCTCGACACGGCTTCCCTTCCCACTAGATAAAGGCAAGAAGACCTCCTCGCTTGATAATAGTGAGGCCTTTGTTCTCCTTAGATTAAAGAAGGATCACGAACGAAATTGCACATGCATGATGATTAGCTCAAGACCTGTCAAAAGTCTGGCGCAAAGCCTGGTATTGTTTTCACATGGGCTCTACGATAGCTTGGCAAGTTCAACGGTGTTTTCATCCTCTGTAGTTCAGAGTGTTTGGGTTTGTGCTACTGGGTCTGCGGCTTAAAGGTTATTAAAGTGCAACTAAAGAGAGGACCAAAGAGAAAGAAGGTCCTGAGCATAGTAGGTCATTTCAAACACCATGCAGCACTCCAGCTCCACATTCGCTCCTTTTCTGCATCCCTTAAATGGGGGGCTTGAGGCTTTGACTAGTCTGGCCTGAAGTGGAGGTCATCCTCTTGCACTCGTTCAGATTGACAGCCATTTAGGACACACTTAGTCCCCTCCCATTTTCCATTTTCATAGAGGGAAAGTAATGATCATCACGGTGACTAACTCTCACAACACAATCCTTGGTCTGAAGGTTCAATATTTTTATTTTATTTCAAACATTTTAATTTTGCCTGTAGTCTGAGAGAGAACAGCAACCTAATTGGACAGAGATTACCGGTAGTTAAATCTGTAAGCAGTGGTGTCACTGTGTGCGGTTGAACGGATAACAGTCATAGAGCGTCAGATGGATACCTTGTGCGTCCTATGTAGTCTGGTTCTGCTTTTGTTTCATTACAGTATGATTTGGAAATCAAGCTTTGTTTAAACCAACTTCTCCACCAAGCAGGGCCTTGGTTCTGTCAAGTTTAGCGTTCGCCTCCCTCCCTCTCTCCAACGTACAGTGCTCCCACACATTTCCACAGTCCTAGAATGAAGACAGAAGAGCTGCGTTTAGGGGATCCTGACGGACAAAAAAAAAACAGTTAGATGGCATTGGCCCACATGTTGTATACTTGCCCTTTGACCCCAATGTGTACTATAACTCAATGATTCTCCCCCTCATCCCCCTTACACAGTAATGAAAGGTTTCAGTTTCGTCTGTCAATTGGTTTGCAACAGGATGCCAGTAATCTTCCAGCTTTGGCCGGCCTCTGCCTTCACTCATGACGGGTGTTCAACACTTAAAACTATGTAATGACCGACAATGTATTACTGAAGGTTGTCCTTCTAGCTCAAACATTTTGATTGTTATTTTTCAGGCACACAATAAACCCTCTGTAACTAAAAAGACAAAAGTGCAAACCTTCAACTAAACAAACAAAGCTGGTGCATTCTGGTTTGTTGGCCCAAGCTAGAAACGTAAAGCCATTTTAAGAGAAGTCTCATCTCTGTTAAAGGGTATTAAGAAGAAGGAAGGTCATTAGCTTAAATGACAATGTGCAGTTACGTACAATGTGGCTAATTGCTCTGTTGAAGTGCTTTTTAAAAAAAACTGATTGTCTTAAAGAGAGTTGTCAATCTCTCAGCTGGAACAAGACAGCTGTGGGAGGCAGAGTAGCTCAAGAGATAATTACAAAGCAATTCAAGCAAATTGCTGTCGCCCTCATGCATCTAAGGAAGGAGACAAGAAGGTGAAAGGAATAATATTGTCAGACAATTCAACCAAAAACAACGATGAACACATGACGTCACTGATAACCAGGTTCAACAAGGTGGCCTTCAATGATATCCTGGATCTCAAGAATGTGGAAATCAGTGATTTCCCTAATCTTAACAATGTGGATATTTATTATTTCTCTAATCCGAACAATGAAAACCTGATGGAATAATAACGAATAATAACTAAGAACAATGACTGCGTCATTGTTTATCTTTCAATAGGTTTCCTGGAGCACTGCACCTGTACTAGAGGCTAAAGACATTCACATTGCCTTGACATCAGGGCAGCCATTTAGTTTGCTTCTGGCTAAGTGACATCAACGCACTTAAGTGGGGAGCATAAGCCTGCTTTTAATTCATGTGAGGATGTGACCTAAGAAACCCGCCCATTGGATGCCATGTTGAGCCACTTACCCCCCCGAGAACTTTGGTAACCACAGACTGCTGGTGGGAAGCCTAGAATTAGTGCTGATAGGAAAATTAGCGCTGATTTCACTCAGATTTCCCTTCGGAGCGGGCATGAGCGATGAATCATTTGAAACTGACTGTCCCTTAACATGTGCGTGTAACGTGTGTGTGGTTATGTGTGTTTGTTGCTCGATCCCAGCGTGAACACACACTAACAGAGAAGCAACGAGACAGTCAGTCTGTCATGCTTGTCTGGTTAGTGATTCTATTTGATCCAAGAACCTCATCAGGCCATGGAGTCTTACAATATCTTCTGGATCTGCAACCATTACACGCAGTAATTTGTTCCATACCACCTCCGAAGAAGGAAATCTCTCGTCAGGCTTCCAATCTGCCTTCACTTAATTCAGGTACGGCTCCCTGTGGCTGGCTTCCACCACCATGTGAACACACTTTTAGCTGCATGTCTGGTTGCGACGTGTGTGTGTGCGCGCGTGTGTGTGTGTGTGTGTGTGTGCGTGTGAGAGAGAGAGAGTGTGTGCTTTATTTGGCAAGATGATAATCGACGGCACCCGTCTGGAGATGGATGTGAGGTGGGAGTGTAATCCCAGAGTCACCATGACGACTAAGCATGTGAGGTCGGAGTGTAAATCTCAGTCCCCATTGTAGATACTCCGATTCCTCAATGACCCTAATTCAATCTTCTCTATGTTAAATATAATATTCTATCAGCGGTTAATAACTGATTTATGACTCTCTTTGCCCAAATACACTTGACTAATCATATATGGACTTATCTCACAATTTTCCTGTATTGTACAGCATTGTATTAATTATAAGCTGTATTTTGAACAGTACACTTAAATGAATAGTTTGAAAGACAGTTTTGGTTTTAGATACAGATCATGAAACCCAACCTCTCAACGTGCATTGCTGTCCAAGGGATGGTCCTACAGTTTTATCACTACAACAGGGTACATTTCAGGATGTCCTGAGGTATAGACTTTCTGAAGTGCAATACATTAAGTTAACATGGCACAGATGTGTAATCCCTTTCAGTGACACATGGAAGTATAATATTTTCAAAATGTATTTCAGTCTATTTTAAGGCCCCCTCATAATCATATCCAGATGGTTTTTTTCATTACCTGCCATTTCAAAAGATAACTGTTGATTGTAAATATATATTGTCCATATTATGCGTAGAACGGATGTCAACACAAATCCAACTTAGTAATTGAAAACGTTTTGTACAGATCTCCTCCTTGACATTTGAAAGTCCTGTTTTTTCCTACATTAGCAAGTAGCTTGATAACAAGTTTTTAAGAAAACGAATTATAATAAAAAGTGAAATACTTGAAGAGCAAAATATTTTTATGGGATGTTGGGGCTCCTCTCCATTCTGCCCAGTAAAGGCAACACACACAACACACACAACACCAACTGATAGGCTTCTTATGGATTCAGCAAGGGGCGGCTATGTTTTTTGATTTTCCACTTTAAGTGCCAAAAAACAATCCCCTCCCAACTGCTCAAACATTTGGATGGAAGAATATGGTGCCGTTTTCGGACCTGCGCACAGTTGAGAAGCTTCACACTGCTCGCTGTTTGCTTGCTTCAGTTACACGCTGTAACTAAAGACTGGGCATGGTTATGGGTTCTCATTCTTTCCTAGCGCCCCTACGCATCCCGTGGCCTTACCAACAATTCATTCATGGCTGATCACAATTGTTCCTGAACTCGTAACAGGGGATACACTTTTCGCACCGCAAACCGTTCTGTTTTATGTTGTTTACTCTTTGGACAACTGTTCAATTCCGTTCAGAACGGGGGCCACCCGTGATTTACATTAAACCCACTGATTTGCTTTTACATCAAGGAGCACACATCTTTGGCCATTTCCTTTAGTTTTTTTTGGGTTACATTGGCTCTTACAGACTCATCACCATGCTGGTCAAATACATGTTTTTGGTTCAACGACCATTTCTACAGTTTTCCTTTCCAAGAAGCCTATTACAGTCAGTCTGGTGCACTCTAGCATAAACTAAATGGATGTAGGGATTGATAATGTAAGCAAATGTTACACATATAACTTCATCCCAGCCCAATTAAGTTGCCTTTCTCCTGGAAGGACTTCGTATGCATCATACACACTGGATGTCGTTCAAGCTGCTCTTCAGCACTAGTGCTTTGATAGCTCCCATGCACAACAAATCAGCGCGGCACTTCTAATGTTTCCTGGTCAGCAGTGAATAACGTGCATGTAATGGCTATGGGCCTTGGCAGGCTCTGTTAGGTCCTTCGAAAGACCTTTTTCATGCTCTCTCTTGGGACGGTTCTGGTTGTTTTCAGTCCGAAAAGGGCTGCCATGTTGGTTTCATCAGTTTCCTGCAAGGCACTCTTGTATATTTCTTAGCCTTTCTTTTTCTTGCCAACGGGCAACCATGGTAATGAGGAAAAAACAAATGATTTTTTTTTTTTTTTTTGACTTCATCAATGTCTTTGGAGCAGTTCTGTAACGTGTGGTCTTTGGTGGCTAATTGGGTGTCACCTCCGGAAGTAGAGTTGCATCTGTTTGCTGTGTGTTGCAAAGCTCCTCCAGAATCTGTGAACATTTCAACGGGTTGATCCGCCCCATAAAGGAGATTTGACATTGTAAACACTGCAGGTACTTTGAGAGAATGTGTCCACAAGTTGTGTGCCCCCTTGTTTTCAACAGGCTGACCATGTGATCTAATTGCAGCGTGGCACGTTTCCTTGGTGTGAAGTCTGCTGCACTTCTTTAATTGTTTCCAGTACTTTATTGTGTCTTAATAACATGAAGGAGATTAAAACCAGACTAAAGGGAATCACCTTACTTGCTTTCGAAAAAATTATTGTACAGAAAATCTGTTTTTGATATGTAATGACAAATAGGTAAGATATTAAAACAACAAAACGGTTTAGCGATGTTACAGAAACACATGAAACACGTGAGGCTCTGTAATAAAGGAAGTCCACTCTCATCTCTCATTCTGTCCACCCACTTTCTATGATAAACGTTTGAATTGCTTCACATTAGCTGTCTTTACACAACTAAACCAATAAGGGCAACAAGGTTTTAAAATCTGCAAGATTCTGGAGAAACTCGCGGTTAGCTAATTCAACGCAGTCAACCCATTTAAATAACAAAGGGAATGAGTGGGCTCACCCACGCAGACCCATTCTCACATTGACCCCACATTAAAAAGCTGTTGTCTGTGAATAGGCTTGGGATACAAAAGAGTACCTGAAAGACGACTTCATTTGTATTCGTTGCATGCAGGCTAATCTGCCGCCTACTCTTATCATGTTTTAATCTATGGAAATTCAACATTACCTGTTTTACCCCCATTTTAAGTGTAAAATGTTTCTCCTAAATGGTGTAATCTCACTCAGAATTAGTTTTGAGCGGGTACAATGCAAGGGCGAGTACTATGACTTGTGATATATTATGCCCTTACATAATGTTATGCTGTTTAAACAAAGACAAAAGGTTCAAGGTTCAAGGTTTTTTATTGTCATATGCATAACTATTACAGAGGCAAAAGTATGCAATGAAATTCTTGTGTCTATTCAACACCCAACACTAATGCAGACATTAATAAAAAAAGATAGTTCAATAAAATATGTCAATAAAATATAACGCAAAGTAAATAAGATCTAATTCAAAATATACAAATATAAGTTATAGAAATGACCGGTGTATGGGGTACTAAGGTGAACAGAGTCTGTATAAAGTGACAGAAAAAAATAAATAAAA
>JAVQJS010103155.1:0-22819 GCA_036024795.1 Galaxias rostratus
TCTATGCTACTGCTAACCATGCAATAGAAATGCACAGACTGTTTCCCATTATGAATAACTGAAGTGCACATGGGAGAAGCAGTAGACTGAAAGATGGGGGAGTGCATCATTGTTGCTACCTCAATTTAAAATGGCCACCCTACCATGAGATCTAGTGTCCTTATCCCTGATAAAAAAAAATAACGTTGAAGCACATCAGATTCACTCGAGCTTTTCAAATGCAAGTCGCCTATAAACCACCTGGGCCCACCATGATGGGATTTCGGAAAAGAAACATGTTGTGCTCCGCCCTAAGCTGAGTGCTTCATAAGCACTGACCGTCTCAGCAAACATCTTGATCTCTGGCAGGAACTAGAAAAAGATATTCCTGCTACATTTGTATACTGCAAGAGCTCTATCTTATCATGAAACCATTCTTAATAAAAAAGCTGGGCCTTTTTTTTTTTACTGTGCACTGTACTGCAAGAATAAACAATTGAATCGAAGGTAATAAAAAAGGCGTTTCTAGAGAATGTGATATTTTGGCCACGCCTGTAGGGAGAAAATAACTGACTGCAACATTAACCTGCGAAAGGTCGTTGTGTGTTTTCTTTGTCCATTTTCTTTTTACGTTAATCTTTGTGCTGTTGGAGCTTTGATTGATTTCAGAAGAATAAAAAGAGCAAGGACAGGAGAAAAAAAAGGCTCCCCTTCAGACCTTGATCGTGAATGACTTTTTTTTCATCGGTAGGTCGGCACAGCTTCCAAACTCAAACTGAGAGAGCCTTGTCTGGACTCCCTCGTCACTCAAACGACACGGTGAAAAGTGCCATTTCCTAATATTGGTTTCTGTGGCTCAGAAAGTGCCCGCCAAGACCTGCTCAACTCTTCAACACTGCTCATAAGAATAATACTTCCTTTAAGAGAGCGCGCCAGAGGTCTTTTTTAAACATCCTAAGGGGATTCAGGACATTTCAGCTGACTTGGTCACTCATTCCTTCGATGACACAAAGAATAATCAACATGATTTGTTTTGATTCGTTTTTTTCCACCATGGCACTATATGCAGTCCGAATCAAAGCACATAGAATCCCAAAATTAGAATTATCCATTGGGGAATTAAATTAAATAAAAACTATGTTTGTTTTTTGTAAACCTCACAGCTGCAGATACAGGCAAAGCCATTCTCACCGTTCTTTCATTGCACTTCCAATGATGCTTAGTTTGAAAGGGCCACGGTGAATTAATCAGTAGCTATGGTAACTAGATGACACAATACTTACAATACTAACTGGGGATCAATCACCTTTAGTTTTTCATAAAGAACGTTTAGTTAATCCTTGTTTTGATAGTGAAAAATGCACTACTTTTATGTGCAATCCTTTTTTTCACTTTTGGAGAAAAACAAATCTCACTGTAAAGCACACCACCCATTCCTCCATCCAATTTCCATCCAAAATAAAGCATTTATATTCGCAGTGTGAAATTGACTCTGTGATTTCAAAAGGGGCACTTACGGGATTCTGGGCAAAGACTGTTGGTCCATGGCGACAATCACTGCTTGTCTACATCAGCGAAAACACTTTCACCCGCAGAATTTGCATTGACTCCATCTAGCCACTCTCTGCAGATTTGTGTCTGTGCACTGCGCAAACAATGTTTTATGGAAACATTACAGCCTGAGATATATAATTTCTTCTACAAGGTTAAACATCCACTCATTGCCATACATTTTTTGTCTTATTCATATGTATGCTGTTCTCGTTGCCTGTGACTAGACATTGAATCTGTATCAAAAGAGGTGAGTAGACGTGATGCATTGTGGGAGCACAAGCACAGCAGGAAGTACCGCATCCAGACAGGAAAGAGATTATAAAGACTGCCAGTCATTTGCTCCCACTGTAAATAAACTGTCAAAGGCGGGGAGACCCTCGAAATTAAATGAGGAGCCGCTCTTTCTTCTCTTCCTGAGAGACAATGGTGAGCCAACATTAAAAAACATGACACGTCCAAACCTTTTGAGGTGCTTCATGTGTGTGGTTTACGTGATTTCTATGGTAAATAGCCCTAAGTTCTAAGACCTTGTGTAGTTATGGCCTATGGAGAACGATTTGTGGCAACATTAAATAATTCAGTAATTCAATAGATAAAAAGTAAAATGTTGACTGAAATAATTCCACGTAACACATTGAATTATTTCTGTCCATGTTAATATTTTTATTTATTTACACAACTATAAATTTCAGTGTTCAATATTTATTTCTAAATGTATTCATTTATTCATACATTCAAGGACAGTCCCATGCATTGGGTGTCTCTGGGGTTTCCTACATAGCAACAGTAAACCAGCACCGTGAGCGAGACGCATGTTCAATCAGGACACTAAATTAAAGAGCGAATGAACGTTTTACGCTTCCCGTTTGCGGACGACACAAGGGTCGATGGCGCCATCCGATAGGTCATTAGCCCTCAGGTTAACGAGTCACCGGGAAAGCTATGGCCGGCCGCCTGCGGGTAAGTTATGGTTTGGTAATTACAGATCGGACCCAAAGACAGGATATGGACCTTATGTCCTTCTACAACTTCCATTCAGTATGTTACAAATAGGAAAAGTGCATTAATTGAAGATCGGACCAAAGGGCTGGTGTAAGAGAAAAGATTTATGTTTCACTGGTAGTAGACCTACATTCATATTGACAAAGCACTGAGTCCTCCAATTTCCATTAAGTATGTTACAAATACGAAAATAATATCTTTGATAGCAATATGACAAATCATATTATATTCATAAGCACATTAACATTGGGCCTTGCATAGAAAAGCTTAGGATTTATATACAAAAATTATAATTATCTGGCTCCCTTTATATTTCACTGTTTTGCAAGATCTTGTAATGAAATAGTGCCAATTAAAAAATATGGACGAGATAACATTCTTGTTAGATTTGTATTCATTATCATCTATACTTGCCTCACACCATAGCTAATGACGAACTCTCTTTGTCTTAGTCTTAATGAGCCAGACAAGGCTGTAGGGGAAATTAGTTGTTCCCTTTACACAATGTCCTTGAGTTATAAGAAAGGCACTAATAATGAACACATATTACTATCATAAGTTATGATGAGTCCAAACGCCATGATATTCCTTCCGTGTACACCGACGAGAGACACCTCAAGCTCTTGCACATGTACACGTATGTGCCGTGCACAAAGCAGGTTAACATATGAGGTAGGAGCCAATCCTATGCAAAAAAAAATAAAAAATACACCTTAGGTCACTGTTTGTAATGCATTTTAAATGTGACTTTGCATCAACATGGAGTAAAGGGGAGAAAGTCAACCGCACCAAACCACAGGCCGGCACGCACAATAAGGCAGTCTGTTCACCTTAGCCACCAGACAAGTCCTCCAACGGGTCAGCTTCCCCAGTGATAGACGCCCAGCATTCCCTTTGGGCTGGGGCCAGGGCTTAAACGAACAAGGGGTGTCTAAATCTAAACCAGTGCGCCAGGGTGCCGTTTGATGTGGAGGACTGAGCCCTCTCTGTTCCTGAAGGACAGTGGCTAGCGCACTCCCCATTCAGTCACCGAAAGGAAGGAAAAAAAACATCACACGCAGAAAAGAAGTAAGGAAAGTAGCAGGGTATCTACCAAATGTCCTCGTATGCAAGGAAACCTAATGCATTGGCTGTTATTTCCCCCTGGGTGAAGCAGGAATGATTGTGTTACCCAACATCAAAGATGACACAACATTATGTTCATGAGTGCAGTTTAATCAGTGACCGCCAGGAATCAAATATGTGCTATATACCTATGAAAATATATATTGAATAAATATAACCATAGCCAATAACTATAATCAACTATAGCCATTGATATACTCTGGTTTGATGATGGAATTTTGATGCTGGCTAAATACCATATTTGGAGAAGATTCTCTGCAAAAGAAGATTAGTATTTTGGTTTCAAGAACTTTGGGGTTAGAAGATTTGCTACTATTGCCAGCCCCAGTGAGTGCAATGGACGCCAAGCACGATCTGAAGCATGTACCAGTGGCGAAGAAAGGGGGGAGGGGGGGTGTTAATTGAACCGTGCCACACACCATATGGGAGAGATTATCAGTGTGTATAGGGGATCCTGAGGAAAACTGCACAGATTAGGTGTCCGTGGACAGCGATAGATGATTTAGAGAGATTAGCAATGCAGCCTAAGGACAAATCAGGACTTTTTTTAAAAAATTTGCCTTGAAAGATAAGCTTTGTCTTTAATTTCAGTGCAATTAAAAAAACACTTGTCGTTATGTAATGACGAATGTTGGAAGCGATTGGATACGTGGAAAACGTTAGGCATGCAGGCCTTGGCACAGTTTAGTAATGAAAGGAAGTAAAATCTCAATCGTTTAGTTGCACAAAAACATTGCAGGAAGAGGATAACACGACCATATTATGCTGTAATTCCAAAAAGTTAAACACCAAAACATAAATGAGGAGACATTAATTAGATGCATTTCAGAGTGTTCACACTTTTTATTGATTGACCATGTATTAACTTTGTTTGAAATCGTATGGCGTCTCTGTGGTCTACAGCCACAATCAGTGTGCTATCCTTGCCATTCTGAGTGTTGCCAACACGAAGAAATGTGTTGTGGGACACTCAATAGAACGACCCCATAATCAGACAGGTGTAAAGTAGATAACTTGAACGAACTATAATTCCCGTAAGCATGAAAGTAGGCAGATGTTGCGTTTTCACACTGTAATTCGCTTTATATGATAATAATTAATGATAATAAACGATGCAGCCTATGGTAAAACGATGTGCTTGCTAAATGGCAATGGGCAGGTGTGTGCATTTATCCATCACCAATTCAGGATTTCACAGATGCACTTTGTGCTAGGGTATTTTATAACTACAGCCATGTCAAATTGCATTATAACATAGGTCGATTTTATGGGTTCACTTACCAATTCTAAGGACTTGCTGCGAACTCAGCCAAAACTCGGCCACAAAGTAGAGCACCGAGAACAGCAGTCCCTTCCTTTTCTCCATGGTGCTCGCTCCAGGGTCAAATTGAACATTGATATTAATTATTTCCTCTTAATTCATGCCGATAACTTCTGATATCCAGTTCTTGTATCGCTGCATTCGACCCACATCCTTACTCCACACAGTGGTGCGAAAATCACTCCACTTGATACTGAAGCTGATGAATTCAAACCCGTTAAAGTGTTCTCATTCTAAAATATTGCACGTTCAAACTGCCAATTTTCTTCCCAATTCAAAGAATCCCGACAATATATTTCCTGTTTCATTTTCCCCGGTGCATACCTCGGACTGTGATACAACTGATAACGGCCGTGCGCGAGGCTGGGGCGATCCTATCCGTGCACGGTTTCAATTGAGCCTACTGCCAAGCTCCTGATCCGCAAACATGGATACGTTCAGAAGATTAACTTCAAATCTGGCAACGTTCGACCTCGACAACGTCTTTGCCTGGGTACAACGAGGAATGATTAAATCTTTGCTCCAGCACTGATGGAAATGCAGATGTAATCTTTCAAAGAGACGGCAACGCTCCCTTGCAGATTAACTACCTCTAGAACAGTTTATCCACCACAGTCCGATAAAAAGAGAGATCCGTGCTACCTTGTTGGACGATACTTTAACCTACTTTAAAGAGAGGGGAGGGTGGGGTGCTTTAGGGTTGAGGGAGGACAGTTTTGGGATAGGGCTAAATGGATTGCTATTGGTCACAGCGCGCGCTGGTCAGGTGCTGATGCTGATGGGCCACAAAAAAGCAACATCCTTTTCAATCATATTTTAGTGGATTTCCAAGGTTGGGATTCGCCTGGCAGGGTAATACCAAACTCATCAAAGCAAAAACATGTTGAATGTTGCAACTTTTTCATGTTTATTTTTAACTTTTTATATTCAATTATCCAGCAAGGTAATCAAAAACAAATAGCAATGTTAAGGAAAATATTCGCAAATATTTTTTGAAAAAAAGGTGCGGATAAATCACTCTAATGTAAAGATACTTATAAAAGACTGTACAACTGATAATAGCTGTCTTAGTTCTGTTTACCAAAATAATTGGTACGTCTTAACCATCAAAGTTTTTTAAGATTAAGTACTTGGTAGACTGCTCATCCGTTTGATTGGTCAGAATGTCAATTCGATTTTGTCTTTGTTTTTATTTAAACTTATTTTGAGAGTTGCTCATATGCGTCTTTAATGGTCAGGGCAGCGGGTATATGCAGAGGTATGCCTTGTTGTTTTCTGCTCTCTAGTGGTGAACCAAGACCTTTTGGGCACACACAGAATATGGTCAGGCAAGGCAGGTGGCAACTTTGAATTTTGACTTTTTCTGCAGCAATAAAACACATATTTTGAGCTGCAGTTTTCCAACTCTCCACAATGTAACGATCAGTTATTAAACCTACATACAAAATAGGAACAACCATGTGGTCTTAGGTAATAGAAACACAAATGTTTAATCTGATTTTGTTTTGGTTTTCAGGGCATTGTTATGGGAAAGCAAGCCCAACCAAACTTGACATCAAATCGCTTCACCTCTGTTTACATTGATAACATTGCTACAAGGAAAACCAGTTCAAGATTCTATCTGCAATCAAATGTCAAATTTAAGTTTGAATGAAACCATACCATTGTTATTTAAATAAAAAACAATAACTACCAATAACTTCAAACTTTTGACATGGAAATACAAACATGGAAAACCAAAATGTATTGTGATTGAGACTGCTTGAGAATGTTTCTGCGTTTATCTTCATATGTATACTCCAGCACTGCTTTGACTGCCAGAGTGTGGAACTGCTCTGGAGTGGTTATATCCGAGGAAAACAGTGTTCTGAGGAATAGCTTGGAATCCAGAGCTGTAGGACATAGACGGGTTGCCCAGGTGATCGACTGCGTACGGCGTGGTTGTCTGGCTGAAGTATAGAGGGTTCCCAGGACTTGAAAGGCTTCCAACAAAGCTGGAGCTCTGAGTGGAAGGAGGATGGTGACTGAAGCCACCACTGTACTGCACAGGTATGTTATTAACCAAACCCGGATTATACATCTCCTGAGGGTTCATCAAAGGAACGTTTGGCACGAATGGAGAAGCTTGGGCATTACCGTTGAAGCTGCGATTCTGAATCAAAGGTTGCTGGGACCTCGCACTACCCCGGACGCTGGACACAGGTTGAAACCTCATTAACGCCGGCCTCATGTTGTCCGGGTGATAGATATCAAACGATTCCTTGTGGGAGGGAACGCGTCGACAGCAGAACAACAAGCCCGAGGCGAAGAGAAGCGCGCCTGTCACCCAGCCGATGTACAGGGCCTCCCCCAACTCCCTGCGCTGGGCGTCGATCAACAGCGGGTTGTAGAAATCCCGGATGATGACGTTACCTGTCCACGACACGGGCACGAAGACGCAGATGGACGACACAACCTGCATGCCACCGGACACCAAAAGGACGATGCTCTTCGCCCGCTCGTTCTCCTCGATGCAGGAGGTGCAGCGCATTCCAGCCAAAGCCAGCAGGAGAGCCAGGCCAGAGAGGGCCAGAGAGCAGCACATGAGGCCCCGGGCCGCCTGCAGGTCCGGGGGCAGGTAGAGCAAGGAGTCGTAGACCTTGCACTGCATCCGGATGTTGGCCTGCCTGTAGCAGTTCATCCACAGGCCCTCCCAGCGGGTCTCCATGACGATGATGTTCTCGCCAATGAAGGCTGTGACTTTCCACATGGGCATTCCCGTGGTGGCTGCCGCACCGATGAGCCCCACGAACCCCACGCACAGGGCCGCAATCTCAGAGAGTCCCTGGATCATAGTGGGTAGAGTGTGGGTCTGTCCAAAAAAAACAACAACAACAACGTTATCACTCTCACTCAAAAAAACATTTAAAAAAACAACGTCCTAAAATATTATCTTCTCCGACGTGCGTTTATCGATCGGAACAACTGCTCACCAGGCAGCCTAAACCTGATGTGTTTTTGTGACAATGTCTGAGGTGCTGTTTTGTTATGGGAGTGAAGTAGGGCTGTCCACTGGTTGGCTTGCTGTAGGATGGGCAAGGCAAACCCACTGCTGACATTGCACTCGCTGTTTCTCTGGCTACCGCTGACCTTCGTGCTTCAGCCCTTATTTACCCCTTCTGCCCTCGTCAGTGGAAAGATACCGGTTGTCATGCCTTCATGTTTTCCCCGCTAACAAAGATGGTGATACATTCACAATCTTCTAACTAAACTAATGTTTTACATCTAATATCCTCAAATATTATACATTCTTGTCTTTAAAGCTTTTTTCCAACCTTTTCAGTCGGGATAACTTGTTTTAAACATAAACAAAATTTAGTTTGTCAATGTAGGATCGACTTAGTATTCTGAAGCACCCTGCTGTAACATATCTGGGACAATTACACTCAAATGGCAGGGAGCACACATTAATTAATCATTCCTTTTTTAAACTTATGAGCAAAGGCATAGCGGAAGTTGGGGAAAAGGTGGAAGGAATTCCCCTCACCTCGTTTGAGAAGCACAGAATCTAAACGAGACATCTTCGTTGAATGAGTCTCACTAATTGACATCGATAGCTTGATTGGTCAAATGGGTGTGTCTAATGTGATCGTGTGTATACATGCCGTTTACGACAGTTTACGTCAGGAGCGCACTGACTTCGATTTGTCTGTCTGAACTTTAGCTGAAGCTTCATTATTTGACTATTATGTCTCGAGCCTGTCTGGAGCCAGCATGCCCCCATGGTGTGTTCCGTATGGTAGAAAGCATGTTGTTGTAGTATTTTTCCTCTCCACAAGAGGTCGGAAGGGAGCTTTTTAGTCTCGAGTCACAGTGAGGGCTTTATCAGTCAATTGAGATGGCAAAATCTATCCAATCCAGAAATGTTAATCGTCACAGTCACAGAATAATAATTTTTGTGTTCTTCATACAGTATTTATTAAAATATTATTTGTAGTAATTAAAACAATTCAGTGTCAAAGTTAAAAAAACTTGACAACTTTACAGTTACTTAGAGATACATTAAGTGCTGAAGCCTGTATTTGTCCATGAAATGTCGACAATTCTTAAGATGAAAATGAAATGTGTAAATGAAATGTGAGGCAAAGTGAGTGAGTTCTAAAATGTACAGGACATTTGATTTCTGCCACAAAGGATAGCAAGATCTCTCATTCAAAGTGACTTGCAAATGATGTCCTGAGCATCACTCTGTGAATAGTATGCTGCTCTACTTGTCTACGTGTTTTCAAGTTAAGCCCTCGTATCCTGTTGCATCTGGGCGTAAACCTTTTAGCAAGCGGTACAGGAGTGTCATATGTTTACTTAGCCATCTCCATTACTTACTATGAGTCTTGGGGTGTCAGTAAACCTACGGTAAAAAAAATACAATCCCAACCTATTTGAGACATACAACATTCTTGAATTCAGAAGTTATTTCTATTTTTAAGAGTTTTGTCAAATTTTGATTGAGCACAGGCACAGAAACATGAGAGGAGGGAGTGAGGAACGGTAACTATGGTTCTACAACAAAAGCAAATACACCAGTGCAACATGAATAAAACACTATAAAATTCTTATCCATAAAAAAGATTAGTTCAGAAAAAAATAAGGATGGTAATTCCTCAAATGTTGACCGGGTGTTTCTTCCCAAAAAGTGGATGTAAGCGATATTATGGGTACAATCATGACCTAAATTAATAAGTACATAAATGAAAATGGCCCAAAAACATTTTGTCGGTGTAGTTATTTTTCACATAAGGTATTTGTCACAGTGCTTCATATTCCAAGTACATTACAGACAACACAAGATCAACACAGTACATAGCATTAGGTGCCATTACTTCACAGTTATTTTGGTAATAAAAAACTTTATCTCTCTTTATCTCTTCTTCTTCTTGAGCAAAAATAAATTGTCCTACATTTGAAATGTGTCACCGGAGTATTCTTCATCTTCAAAAAAAAAAAAAAGTTGATTTGTCCAAAAAAGATTAGCCCATATTGACAAAAAAAGATAAATCCTTATTAGAAATGCGTTTTAACCAAAAAGGCAGGTGTTCTTCCCTGCCAGCCCGTTTTTAAGCGCTCAGAGGTAGGCCACAGCACTGCGTTGAGAGGGGTGTCTGGAGGGATTGCTGTAATAAGAAGACTGATGACCAGATTCATAGCTGTAGTTGGTGGACGGGTGCCTGGACAGCATGGGCTGCCCCCGGGCGACTAGCAACTGCTGGGGCTGCAGCTGCTGGAGCTGTTGCTGCTGCTGCTGCTGCTGAGGCTGGTACGGAGGGTAAGACATATACTGGGAGTTCTTCTGGTACACGTACCTTTGGCGCGGCTCCTCGTCGGACTGAACGTTGCAGCACACGAACAGGCACCCGCCCACGAAGAGGAGCGCGGCGGACACCCAGCCAATGTAGAGCGCCTCCCCCAGCTCCCTGCGTTGGGCGTCGATCAGCAAGGGGTTGTAGAAGTCGCGGATGATGGTGTTGGCCGTCCACGACACAGGGATGAGGACGCACACGCACGCCAGGATGATGAGGGCGCCGGCGACGAGCAGCACCATCCGCTTGGCCCGGTCGTTGTTCTGGATGCAGGAGGTGCACTGGAGCCCCAGCACGCTGATCAGCAGGCCCAGACCCCCCAGGGCCACGGAGCAGCACATGAGGCCCCGGGCCGCCTGCAGGTCCGGGGGCAGGTACAGCAGGGAGTCGTAGACTTTGCACTGCATCCTGATGTTGGCCTGCCTGTAGCAGTTCATGAACAGGCCCTCCCAGCGGGTCTCCATGACGATGATGTTCTCCCCGATGAAGGCTGTGACTCTCCACATGGGCATTCCCGTGCTGGCGGAGGCCCCAATGAGCCCTATCAGCGTGAGAACCAGGCCCGCTAGCTCCAGAGCCGAGTTTGCCATCCCGTCCCGGCTGCAACGGTCCCCTTTTCCAACTCGTCTAGAAGAGGAAGGGCGTCGGGATAGATCCTAACAGGAAGCCTTGTCCTCTATGGAATGCGGGTTTCTGCATCCCAGTTGGATGGAGAGGTGATGGGTGTATACCTGGGTTGTCTCCTCCCTACGGTGAGGACAGCTGCAGGAGAGGGGAGGGAACTGTGGTCGGTTGCTATGAAACCTAATCCCTCGGGATTGTTGTTTTTTTTTCTTTCTTATTCTCTGTCCACCCAATAGCTTCCACTTTGTTTATTCAAGAAGATCAAATTACGCTTTTTCTGGAGGCTGTTTGACAGGACACCACGTGAACTATTCGTTTTCTAGGTGGTGAACGTGGTCAAAAACGCCGCCATGGTAACACGACACCGATTCTAATGCTCAATTGCATACCCTCTAAACACTTTAGACACAACTTATATAGCATGTCAGACAGTCCGATAAAGCACATTCTTTATACAAACATTGTTTACTTGTAACACTCCAAACCAGTTCCTGTAAACTTTTCCCATAATATAGTGCTTACATGATTTCTGAGTAAGTGGGTGATTCCGTTAGTGAGAAAGGGAGAAATGGTAGAAGGCCTAAAGCTTAGCAAGTCTATCAACCCTCCACACGCAAAAATGACATCAAGGTACAAAATAGACAGTAACGCTTTGTGCCTGTGTGTATGAGAGAGAGCGAGAGAGACAGAGACAGAGAGAGAGAGAGAAACAGAGAGAGAGAGAGAGAGGCACAGAGCGAAAATAATGTGTGTGTTTGTGTCAGTACTTTAGCATTTGGTATTTTGCTCCCTAGCTTTTGTCAGTTGCCTTTGGGATTCTTAACTCAGAGCTAATTGCTTGTCCCCGTTTTTTTTGTTTTTTGTTTTTTTTAAACAACGTCACCAGTTAGGCTTGTGGGTGGGGCCGATCTGGTTCCACTGGTCCGGTTACATTTCCATCGACAACCAAAGAACAATAAAGCATGTTTTGCCCCAGGCTTACAAAGAATTCCACAGCAGTGTTGATTGTTTTTTTGCTTGGAAAAGGCACAGTTTCTTTGAAATGTCCAATCGTTTAAAAAAACAAAAAAACAATTGAGAAAGAAAATAAAGAAAATGGACAATATTATTTTAACCTTTTATTGAAAACTGTAATGAGACTCAATATCAGGCCAGTGCTGTAACAGTTGAATACATACATGTCCTAAAAGGAAGTTCAACATGAACTCTTAAAAAAAAATTAATGAATCAGGTCTAGTGTACATGTTCTTCTTAACAAGCAGATCAACTTTGCTCTTAACTTTAAATTATAACAAACTCTTATAAGAAGTACATTAAAGCATAATTCACTCTAAATTGTACACAATAACAACAAGTCCAACAAACACGTTACAAACAAGTCAACGAAACGCTTTTCGGTTTTCAAGGGAGAACAAAGTAAAGAAGGAAATTCGGTGCCACATAATTCACTAAAACATTCACCAAGCAATTGGATCCCCAACCTGGGATTGGATCATCTGGACCTCGCAGTCTCTGTCTCCTAGTACTGAGTCGGGGTGTATATCCTGGAGCCTTGGGGGGGCAGGGAGTAGGCCGGCTGGTAGGAGTACTGTGGCTGGTAGGTGTAGCTGGGATGGTAGGTGTAGCCGGGCTGATAGAGGTTGTTTCCCGGGTTGTAAACAACCCGCTCCTCCTCGTCCTGCGTCCGCGGAGCGTGACGGCACAGCAGGATCACCCCGGCGACGAAGAGGAGCGCCGCCGTCACCCAGCCGATGTACAGCGCCTCGCCCAGCTCCCTGCGTTGGGCGTCGATCAGCAGTGGGTTGTAGAAGTCCTGGATGATGACGTGGGCCGTCCACGAGACGGGGATGATGGCGGTGACGCAGCCCATGAGGAAGAGGGCGCCGCCGACCACCAGGACCACGTGCTTGGTGCGGGCGCGGCTGTCCACCACTTTGGTGCACTTCATGCCCACGGCGGAGACCACCAGGGCGATGCAGGAGAGGGCCACGGAGCTGCACATGAGGCCCCGGGCCGCCTGCAGGTCCGGGGGTAGGAACAGCAGGGAGTCGTAGACCTTGCACTGCATCCGGATGTTGGCCTGCCTGTAGCAGTTCATCCACAGGCCCTCCCAGCGGGTCTCCATGACGATGATGTTCTCCTGGATGAAGGCCGTCACCTTCCACATGGGCAGCCCCGTCACCGCCGCCACGCCGATCAGCCCGATGAAGCCGATGACCAGGGCGATCACCTCGCAGTAGGTGGCCTCCCGGAGCTTCTTCTTCTCCAGACGCTTCTGCTCCTCTATGGAGTCGGCGTAGTCCTGCGCCGCGTTTTCATTGTAGGCCGTGGCCTCGTATGAGAGAGGCGGCTTGTAATCGTAGCCGCTGTAGGCAGTGTACGACCTGTCCATGGTGGCCTGTCCTTTGAACAGGCTCTCTCGAGCTAAAGCAGCATAGGAATGAGAGGAGGAGAGTGACAAGGAGTTTTTACATCCTTGAGTATGGTAATGATGCTATGCAACCCTACTGGTTAAGCAGCTTTGGCTTGCATCAGATCAATGGGTACTGGGAAACAGGTGATACTTGACTGGCAACAGAAATGATTGGAGACAAAAAAAAAACTCAGAATGGTACTGGACACGCCCAGCGATGGACCGGCGACCTGTCCTGGGTGTACCCCGCCTCTCGCCCAATGTCGGCCGGGATAGGCTCCAGCCCTGGATAGGATAAGTGGTATTGCCAATGGATAGATGGATGGATGGTACTGGACACCGAATCGTTCTGTTTCCACTGAAGCACAACATGTTTTCAGTCGAGGTAGAAGTGGGCTATTACAGGAAAACATTCAAAACATACTGGAAGAGGTCAAACAGTATTATGACCACAGATTTCTTGATGATTAAACGACAACATAAAAAAGACACCTTGGCCATTTTAGTTGTGGTTGAAGGGGAAAATACACGATGAGAATTGGAATAAGAATAAGATAAAAAACATCTGTTCAATGAGTGTACATTGTTTTATTACAGATTTATTCAAATTCAAAACGTCAATACATTACGCAATTCTCGCCCATGAGCCAGATTTATCATCATGAACTATGCAGACGAATGCTGAGTTAAATAATAAATAATAATAATAATTATTATTATTAAATAAATGAATCAAAATCAAATGCATTCACGCAACTCAAACAAACACATAACAATCCTAACAAAACAATTGTAGAATAGTTGCTAGACTAGCTAAAGTTGGAAGTAAAGCAGTGTGGCCCATTGAAGTGAACTCAGCTATTAAACAGCCACTACATCCGGACATCTACATATTTCAGAGAAACTCACTCTGTTGGCCTAAGCCTGAAGGGACACTAGTAAAGGGACAATCAGGATGTTTGGATACCAGCCGGTTCCAGGGTTACCTTAATCAACAGTGCCGGTAATTTTCTCCTGAACTACACTTAGGATGTTTCTCTCAGCTGACAAGTGAGAAAAACATTCACATATTATCCCCCAATGAGGATGCAGGATAGATGTTTCAAAATCGTGTTAATTATCAAGAGAGGCACACGTGCGCTCTTATTTTTTCACGCATGGGAATGGACCTCAAGGGACACTGGAGAGGGATGAGGCTCAGAGTAACACCATCGGCTAGCAGTTCCCACTCCAATGGCCGCTCCTGGCTAAAAAGCAGCCGACTGTCTCTACGGTGCTTCTTGTACACTTTGAATCACGTTTTTATCGGGCCCGTGGTTTCGGGTTGGGCATTTCATGGGGTTGTTATTGATAGTTAAAGGTAAAGGGATAATGGTTAAAAAAATCTTTTAAAGAAGCACACAATTGAAAAACATGCTTGTAGCCTCGGTTGTTACCAGACATAATTTAAGTAGGTATGTTAACTTGTCACTAGACAAAAAGTTATTATATACATTTGTATTTATTAAGGGTAAGATATTTTATATGGAACCTTGTCTAGATTTTGCTTTACCTTTAAATACCCCTTTTTCGCTTAGCATTTAACACATAATGACACTCACATTGTAATTTTGTGTCTTACAAACAAAACACTCTTTCAAGAGATATGCCCTCATGGAGAGGTTTGTTGCTTATTTCCAATGTCCCAACAAGCTGTGTTCTCGTTCAATCAACTATCCATCTGTCTGGCTGAGGTGTGTCTCTCTGCGGGGTTAACCCGGTGAGGAGTGACCATGTCCCAGAACATTTATACGGCGGCTTCAACCAGTAATCACTTCTCCCGGATGTTCATGTTTATCGGAAGAATTATGGTGGCAATTTCTAGACCTGTTCACCTATTTTACCCATCCAAACACTACAGGCGGTTGAGTTTCCCTAGCGACATGTTACTAAAACAGCGCTTGAGTTTGTTTGTTGTGACTGAACCCCCCATTGTCTCTGATGTGGAGAACCAGCAGATCCATGACAACACCGTCTGTCCCTGGCTTCATATCTGACATCAACATATGAAACATTATGATATCTCGCTGTAGCTCACTGTCATGGCGTGTCGGTCTGTCTTCCATGTCCAAGATCTCTAGGACTTTTGGAAAATGTTTAAATGTGTGCTGTGGTGAATAGTGTCTTCTTTTCCCTCTAAATCAGTGATTCTTAACCTTTTTAGAGGTACTGAACCCTGCAAGTTTCATAATCGCATTCACCGAACCCCTCACACCCTTCACCAAACCCTTTGTACAGAAAAAACTCACACACAGTGTGTGTATTTTGACCTCCGCCGAACCCCTGAGACTGACTCACAGAACCCCTGGGGTTCGATCGAACCCAGGTAAAGAACCACTGCTCTAAATGATTTATTCTATTAATGTGGAATATGGTTGTTTCCTGATTGAAGATTAAGGAAAGTAATGAAAAACATCAGACGTTTTGTAGATGAGAAAGAAGATGCACATTTTAACAAAACGGGCAAAGTGAAAATCGACTCCTGGAGTGATAAATCCATCTAAGGAAAACAGAGAGTGAGAGACAGAGAGAAGAGGGGGAAGAGAAAGAGAGAGAGAGAAAAAAATAGAGAGATAGAGAGAGTAAGAGAGAGAGAAGATGAGGGAAAGAGAGAGAGAGCAAGAGAGAGAGAGAGAGAGAGAGAGAGAGAGAGAGAGAGAGAGAGAGAGAGAGAGAGAGAGAGAGAGAGAAGATGAGGTAGAGAACAGGAACAGAAACTTGAAAACCGGTTGAACTGGTTTTGGTTGGACGGCACCATCCTCACCTGATTCTGATTAATATGTAAACACAAACTACTTCCTACAGAGAAAGCCATGGCAACACACTCACTGATGCATGACATGAACTCCATTTAACATTGCACTGTTGAAAATTAAAAAGTAAAATGTGGTTTTAACACCAGAAAAACTTTGGTGGAGTTTAAGACACATCCTCATACGTCATGAGTTTCCTTGTTGTTCTTTAGATAGCTATCTTTCAGCAGTTGTTGAGCCTAAAATGGTTTCTTCTTATTGTTGTCTTTCTATTGCCTTTTACTTATTTCAATTGGTTTACTTTGTCAATGCTTCCTGTATTTGTGAAGTATCCTTGGGGTTTTAGAAAGGTTCTTAATGGGTCCGTTATCACTGCCTAACGAATGGGTTGTGACACACTCACTCTTAAACTAAAGTTATTATTATTATCTTATGGTAGCGTTTCAGTTCAATACATAATGTGATCGCAGCCTGACACACACAAAAACAAAACGGGCCAAGAAAATGTACTTCTAGTGCCACCTACTGTAAATAAATGTTACGACAAGTTGAAGATTTGCCTACAGATGACAGCATTTCCATTTTCAATCTGAAGGCGCAATCGGCATGAGCTCCAATTACTTTCAATCAAACTAAACACATTACATTCAAATTATATAAAAATAAACAGGTGTTTACCTATTATTATCGCATTTATCAAGTTAGTATTATATGTCGACCATTCATTTTGCCATGACAACCTTCTAAGTCTGCAGGTACGGCCTGAATGGTGTCATACACATATTTGGTCTATTTCCACAAAATCCGCTTTAACATGATTCTTTCCACTCAAGGAAATAGGGTCTGACAGCTTGAGGGACTTCTACAACCCGACTGTCACTCACACGCCTGGAGTGTTTGCAACGACGCAGCAGCAGATCCCTGGCGTGATCAGAGTCTGGAGCTGCTCTGTCCCCCTGTGTCTACGGAGTGGCCTGGCCGGGGCGGCGTTACACTGTTAAGTGACCGGTTAGAAGGAGGCTTGTGGCAAAGAGAATGATAGAGGCGACAAAACGTTCCACACGAAACGTAGAGTGGGAGTGACAGACGAGACCAAGATAGGAGGTCCTGCCGTTGAGAGCGACCTTTAAAGTGTAGGCGGCTATGCAAATGTTGATCCCGAGCCAAAGTGCTGATTGAATGCATCACTGTCCGAGTGCCTCAACATGAGCTCAATGAGACGTGAAGGGAGACAGAGGAGGAGACAGGTTGCTACTTTAAAGCACGTCGACATGCGCGCGTACGACAAGGCGATTTGTCTTCGTTGATATCACATCATGTCGCTTGAAAGAACAATTATTGGTTTTCAAAGAAGTTAAATAATAGGTGGATGGACACCTTTCAAAATGTGCAGAGCGCCTTTTTTTATTTAGGCTGAAGGGAAAGTCCTTCAACTCATCTTCTCCAGAGGTTTGTTTTAGTTAAAAGCCGTTCAGGCCCCAGCTGCGTGGTCAAACCGAAAAAGGAATAGATCACAGGTTGACTAAATCACACCCTATGTACTCTAAAACGATGTGTCGACATAATACGAACCTCTCCTGTTCAATGTACTCATTGATTCTTATCGGCCATCCACATATTCTAAAGGTTCTTTTTGAGCCAGAAATCTACAGAGACCATTAATTTCCATCTGGCAGCCAGACCCCACCCACCAGTCCTGCTGGACTCCTCTACCTGCCTGCCCTGCGTGAGAAGCCTGTGATTTTGAGTCAAATTGTAAAAGTTTGTCTATGAATTGTGGAACGTCTGCTGCCTTAAGGGATAGGCGAGGCAATGGTTAGCAATGTATTGCCCTGCCATTGCCAGACATGTATGAGCATATATTGTAGTACCACATAAACTATGCCAACATACTTTCAAGAAATAAGATGTTATGTGAAGTTTTATAAAACACAGAACAAACTGAAGAGTTGAGAAAAATAAGTAGGAAACAATTGCATTTATTATAATATCGACACATTGTCCTATATACACACATGGTAAGAAAAACGCAGTCATAGTTGCACAAAAGGTTGTTTCACAAGTAATATATATATATATATATGTCATATATTTTATTCTCAATATTGTTTGTCCACATTTCAGACACTTGTCTTACATCTTGATTGCATTAGCAAGTTTGGAATTCTCTGTGGCATAATTTGGGGTTTATTGTGGTATGTCAACATTGATTCTGGTGAAAATGAATAAATAAAAGCATTTTTTTAGCCTTACAAATGCATTCACTAGTAAACAACAGCGTTTATTTTTTCAAACCATAAGTAAACCTTATATGTCCGTGCACAGGTTTTGTGCCCGGAAGTGTTAGGAATAAATGTCACAACTAAGAAAATACATGGCAATTTTTTTAAGAGCAGTACATAATCACGTGACACAACGCAGAAAGTATACAAAATAAATTGTGTTCCAACAAATGACAATTCAAGTAAAACAGGTTTATGTTCTGTTACTATAAAAACGTAAATCCCTTATCCTCTCAATAGGGAGATTATTACATAATTCCATGACTTGATGCACTAAAACAACAAAGAATAAAAATAAAATAAAATGATTTAAGGCTGAATTGTAGCCTTCGGTTAAAAAAAGGTAATAGGTGATTATATACATAACTAAAACGTCTGCTCTGAAGAGATCAGTGGTGAGGTGAAAACTTGCACATACAGTTAAATGCTCAAGACTGCACTGTACTTGGCCATTATTTATTCCAATTCCTCAAGGACATAACGAAATAATATTCAGCCCTTAAACTATAATACAATATCACTGAGTCACACAGACAGGAAGTTATGTGTTCACAACAACCCATATTTGGCAACAACAGGCAGAATCACGGCAAACTGCTCAAATGTGCAAACCAGCCAATCAAAACAATTGATTCGTTTTGTTTTACGCGTGTGTGTTTTTTTTTTATGATTGTACCATTAGAAGTCCTCGCAAAGCTTACAGATGGCATCACCCGCACAGTCACTCAGTTTAAAACAAAGCCATCCCTTGATTTGAATAGAGCTTTGTCATGGGCTTCAACAAAAGGTTTCCTGTTCAATTGGATACAAAGCATTCAACACTATTAAGTCAGGAGATATATATTTATATATACCTTGGATATGTGCGGTACATGTTTATGCACGTGCATTGTTAGTGGGAATTGAATGAGGGGATGGGTTGGGGGTGGGGGGGGTCACCTTTTATCTCCATCAAGCCCATGTAAAGCTCTGCTGTTTGAGGCACTGATTCTCTCCGTCAGCCATCTTCTAGCTCGGCGACGCCACGTCCTCGCCGTCTGGGGAGCGGTCGGATTCCTCCCGTCGCACCCAGATGACCTCTGACCCCTCCGCCGACAGCTCCGTCGAGCCCGGTTCCCCTCCGGCTGACAGCGGGGACTCCAGCTCGTCCTGCGGCCCGGCGCGGGGCTCGCTCGTCAGGGCCATGGTCAGGACGGAGGCCTCCAGGTCCGGATCCTCCGCCGGGCCGGTCGGCCGGCAGAACCCGCCGTCGTGGTCCGGGTCGTCGTTGTCGCTCAGGATGTCGGTCTCCTTCACCTCCTCAGGGTCCTCGTACTCCTCCAGGTCAAACTGCTCCTCCACCCAGCGGTCCGTGTCGCCAGCCGGGTCGGGATGACGCTGCTCCTGCTGCTGCTGCTCCTCTTCTACCCCTCCCGGGGGTTCCTCCTGGGGGCAGGTGGGGTCCGTGTCGGGCTCGCCGTCGAAAACGATGTCCGTGTCGATGGTGAATCTGTTCCGTACCAGCTTCCTCCGGCCCAGAGTCCTGGTGGGGGCCGAGGCTTCAAAAACAAAACAAACAACAATAGTTACGATTCATAACAACAACAACACTTTATTTGGTTGTATAAAGGCTAGCCCTTTCTATTGTCTCAAAGTGCTTTATATCAGCTATTGCTGTTTTAATATGAACACATGAAAAATATCAAACAAATGAACTAAACAGAAAACAGAAAAACAGGGAGTAGTGAATCTGTATCAAATCAACATATGATGTGGCTACCTTTTGCCTTCAAAAGTGCCATCCCCTGTCCAAAACTATGCACGGTACTGTGTGTGTGCGTGTGTGTGTGTGTGTGTGTGTGTAGACGGACTGGGGGATATAGGGGGTGTACCTGCTCTGTTCATGGCGGGGCGGGCTCCCTTCAGGGCACAGAGGCGCTTGCCACCGAAGGGCACGTACTGCTGGCTGGGAGGCAGGCTCTCCGTCTTGAGCAGCTGGCGTCGCTGCTTGTCCCGCAGGATGGAGTGCACGGTCTTCAGGAAGTCTTTCTTGCTTTCTGGGGAACTAGCGGGAGGAGGAAGGGGAGAATGGAGTGTTATCCGTGGTAGAGCCATCAGCAGTGAGTGGAATATATTAAAAACAATGGAAAACTTCACCTATGTGGCACCCTAAAAAAAAAACGTTACAAGGTGCCGTACATACACCACAATAAAAAATATAAATAAAAAACAAAGCTAATATACGCAACCTGTATGAAACCAATAATAAAAATTATAAACATTAAACCGTAAAATATAGGGAAATATTCCATCACAAAGAACTCCCGATGCAAATTGGATAGTGTTTTTCCCCCGAGCGCTCGTTCACTGTCAATCAGAGAGGAGCCCTCACCTGCAGCACAGATGAAACGCTCTCTCTGGTCTGCCTTCCGACTCAGACTTCACATGGACTATTTCACACACCGCCGTGCCCTCCCCGTCTGAGAAGAGAAAAAACAACTATATTATTTATGCTCTTAAGCCCATTCTGTGCACGCACGCCTTACATTCACTGAGGAGCAACAGTTTCCATAAAAAAATTCAGCAGCAAAAAAAACTTTTCATACGTTATATACTGTCAGTTTAAATGATCATTTTTCCTGCGTGCTTGATTGATTTTCTGCGTCCCACCTGCGTTGGCCATGGTCCGGACTTGGAGGGTGTCGGTGGAGATCATGTGACGGAACCGGAACGGGTCCTTGTCCTCGGAGGACATCGAAGCTCGATGGGAGCCCCCCTAAACAACAACAACAACAACAACAACAACAACATCCGGGTCAGTGGTTAGGAGACCATCTCACCAGACAACCTCCACACACAGGTGAAGAAAAGTAGAGACAACATGACATCCTTTTTTAAAATAGGCCCTAGATTAATTTAGAAGTTGACCCACTGGGCTATTTCTGAAAGGGACACTAGGAACCAGGAACCCAAAAAAAATTCACAATAACTTGATAGTGAGGGAGCTGGGGAGTTAGCCAATGAGCTCGCTGCAATGTTCAGGACTGGCTATGTGAAATAACGCTCACCATTTTCTTCTTCTGTTTGGTGCCGTCCTTGCAAACGAACACTACAGCTGTTTTGAAAACTGAAAAACACAAAACAACATAAAAATGAGAGAATCTTATCTTAATCTAAAATGATAACAAGTAGCTCTATACCGTCTGTAAAGTACACTCTAATATACTGTATGTATTTGGAATTCTGGATGCTACAGCGACTACCTCACCGATGTGCATGCGTTGAATTCAAAATAAAGAAAACAATGCCCTGAAAGGAGACTGATGGGTTATGAAAGCCGAGCTGACTATAACAACACCACGCCGTACCGAAAGCAGCAAGCTGTGGGTCTTTCTTCCATTTGCCCAGAGAGGCAGGCGGGTTAATCCACGTCACGCTGGTGTGGAGCAACAAGTCCCCCATGGACAGATCGGCAACCTGCCGCAGACACACACGCACACACAGGCACAGGCACGCACACACGCACGCACGCACACACACACACACACACACACACACAGAACACAACAAAGTTGTCATGGTAACGTAATCACACACAAACGATAATTGTTACACCACTGACAGAGCGTCCCATCGGTTGAACCGTAATAATTACAGCATGTTTAAGGATCCACTGATGTTAAACGCAAACAAGCCAATTCAACCAAAGCAATGAAAGCACAAGTTGTTTAGGCCCTGCTGCCATGATATACAGGGAGGAAGGGTCTAAGGGTTTCAACACACAAAGCCAAAAAGGGAAAAGCTACGAGAAACAACAGATTTCCGTTGGAGGACTTAAACGTGTTGCCGTTGGCGACAGCGAAGACTCCGAGCAACGTTTTTTTGTTTTGTTTTTGGGAACGAGGGATGAGCTAAACACGCACCTCCTTCCGCTCCCCGCTCTGCTCGGCGATGAGCTGGTCGAACACAGCGCCGTACTCCTCGTGGATCTTCTGCATCTCGTTGATGTGGCTGGCCACCTTGTTCATGGCTTTCATGGCGACTGGGGAGAATCGGAAGAGACGGTCGGATTAATCACGGGGCGCGCTGACCGCCTCTCTCTCTCTCGAACGCCGTGGCTTCGCTCTTAAAATCCGAAAAACGGATTTGTACGCGGCCGTGCATTTTAAACTGCCTCTTTAAAAGGATGAATGTATAGATTCAAGTAACGAAATGTCCCCCACTCACCCCTCTGCTCCTTCCCGATCACTTCACACCCCCTTCTGCCCCCACTCCACCCGGTCACAGCCCACCCCCCCCCCCCCCCCCACTCACTCCCTCTGCTCCCTCCCAGTCAATTCGCGCCCCTCCACCCCCCTGCCCCCACTCCCCCTGTCACAAGCCCCCCACTCACTCCCTCTGCTCCCTCCCAG